>JAKCPI010014211.1:0-10696 GCA_023213315.1 Euborellia annulipes | reverse complement strand
GCATTCATATTCGAGACTTATTGAACAAGTAGCCGAGACTAAAAGTAATTTCTTAAGTTCACTTTCGATTTGCATAATTCACAGCCAAGCAATCCTTTGAGATTCGAGTTGCAAACGAGCAGCACCTCACGGAGACCGATAAAGTAAAGACTTGTTACCTAAGGTCACTAACCACCACTATTCGATGTTTTCGTTATTCAGAGTGATTTCTTCAGCCAAGACTAGTTTCAAATAAGTTCGTTCGATTTCATAGTTATTTTTCATGCGGACTGAAGATACGCTAAACAGTCAAGAATTTTACAAAGTCAAGTCGAAAGGTGACTTGAGTCTTTGTTTTTGACAGCAGTTGTCAGATTTTAATTTTCAAATTATCATAAAAGTAAAAAATTAAGGTAAAAAATTAATTATTAAATTAAATTATTATTAAATAACATTATTATTTATTCAAATTTCCCTTGGAATATAATAATTAATAAAAATATATTTTTTTGCAGTTCTATTTTGGAAATTATAGTTTATAAAAAAAAGAAGAGCATTATTATATTATTATAAAAAGGTAAATGAATACTTTGTTTTAAATAACTATTAATTATTTAAATTTACATTTGGAATATAATCTTTTAATAATAACTAAAATATTTATTTTAGATGGACTTGCACACACAATTATGATTTAAATTTATATTGTGGAAGTGTTTTTTATGATGTAGTTTTTTGGTTGCAGGTCAATTTTCGACTGAACATTCAGTTCAGATGGTTATAAATCATAATCTTCAGGCTTGGAAATCACAATCAAGTTATATTTAGTATAATATATGAATGCTTTCATTTCTTTATAATATAAAAATACATTTTAGTTTTATGATTAACAAAATTTTAAATAAATTTTCATTGTACATGTAATATTTGTTATTTACCTAAAGAAACCAAAATCCTTTGTAAAGATATTTAAGAACAATTCTCAGCTTATTTTTTCCAAATGATGTGTCCATATATCTCATTTTTTTTTATTAATAAAGTATATATTTCTATGTATTTTAAGGCCTTATTATAGTTTTTAACCTAAAAAGGTTTTTGATTCAGCTGTCCTTGTTTATTTTTTTTTTTTTAATTTTTATATTTTTGTAAAAAAATTAATTATTTTTTTTTAATTTTATATTTTTGTAAAAAAATTAATTATTTTTTTAATTTTTATATTTTTGTAAAAAAATTAATTATTTTTTTTTTTATTATGTTGCCTACTTCACAAAACGTCAAATTATTTTTTCACAATAATATAATATTTCTGTAATATTTTATTCTTTGAAATATTTGACTCGCCATATTAGCCGAAGGTTGCCGATTGTATCCGATCGGGGCCGAGAATAGCCGAAGTCGTTGACTTGACGAAGCAATTGGTTTGGCAAACAAGCAATGTTTATTGGAACTCTGACTTCAAAAAAGTCTTGCTTGAATAATGTTTATGAAATCATAAGCGAACTAGATCGACTTGGTCAAAAAAGTCTTACTTCATGGAGTCAGACTTAAGCACGAAAACAAGTTTCAATTATGAATACGGCCCTAAATGGCCTTCTTTTGCCGAAAAAGACCTTAATGAAATTAAAAAAAAACAAAACAGCGGATAAGCTACCCATACAGCACAAAATTAATTTTATATTTTAAATTAAAGTATGTAATTCGCTTCTGAAGATGACACATATGGTGTCGAAATACGTATAAAGTGTTAATATCAAATTAATATATTATTGAAACAGAAAACCTTGTGAATTTAATTCTCTATACACACAAATATTACAGCAATGTTGCAGAAATATTGCGAATCTTGCATAAATTGCCAATTAATATTGCAGGAATATTATATCAATATTGCAAATCTTGCAAAATATTGGCAACATTGCTGCAATATTGCAGCGGCAATATTCAAAGCTAGGAATATTGCAGCAATATTGTTGCAATATTCCTATGTCCGCCTTTTTGCAACATTGCAGAAATATTGCATCAATGTTGCCAATATTGCTGCAACATTCCAGCAATTTTTTGTGCTGTGTGGGTAGTTAACTGTGACTTTCAAGTTTTTTCATATCTAGTTAAGCTAATCATATGTTTAAATAAGAATCCCAAATCGACGTTAACTCTTTAATTCATTATTTTAATTTTAAAAGTTGCTAATTTCACAAAACTTTCCTAGGTAGCTAACTAAAGGTCTCTAAACTCATTTTTTTAACGCCAGGTTAATCGCCTTCTTGTTTGGGATATCGAAGATTTGCTTTCGGACAGATCTTTATACCTCATCCGGGTAAAATCCATCCAATAAGTTTAATTAGAAAATAATAAGATTGCTAGTTGACTAGAGATGAAGCCACACGAATTAACCTGACATTTCAAAGATAGAAATAGCAAATTTTATTTTTTTCATAATCTTAGTAATTTGTTAAAGGATGTATCGATATTGGTTTTTTAAGCTCGGATGTTAAGGAAAGGAGTGTCTTTCTGAGTGACGTCAAGACTCTTTCTTGTCCTATCTCAGTTAACAGATGTTTACCAAAGGGCAGCTGAGAGTGAACCCTCCCTCCCAAAGCCTCTGTTTCTTCAAGACCCCAGATTGTCTCATTTTGCTAGCTATAGTTTTATTTATATACTCGCAACACACCCAGACACCCTATGGATGAAATCATTCTTTTATTTCCTTTTGGACACTCAAAAACATCCAACTAAAATAAAATATGGAATGGTTCAGTAAGAAAATAACACGAAAAGTGATTAAGCTCTCAAGCGGTAAAATGAAATATTAGGAAAAAAATAAATGGTGAAATGTTTAGCTCTAGAATCATTCTTTCTAACCGTATATTCAAAATAATTATTATACCTCTTAAGACAGAGGAGTTATTCGAGCCGATAACAAGCAATTTTTCATACTCTTTTATCCAACTTTTTTGTGCATGCTTCCCTAACAGGCCATGCATTGTAAGACCTAAGAGGTCAAAATTTGAGGATGAATACAGTTTTTTTAATTAAAAGTAGAAGACGTTTGAACACGAAATAAATTTTAATCCACTCCTTTTGTTGTGGCTTATGACTATCTTACTTCTCAAATCATCACTAGCTGGTCAAGTAAAGAACTTCCACTTATTATTTGCATCTCACTATTATAAAATCAAGGAACTTCTTTGTGTGGCATTAAAGAGGGATATTTAAAGAATGCAATGACTTGAATATCTTAAAAATGACAAAATGGTGGCTTATGACTATCTTCCACTAAGCCAATCAATTATAATAAAAACCTAAGGGCAACTTGAAAATATAATTTAGAGCTATTCAAATAAAACTTTTACTCAGGTGCCCTCATCTTGTGGGTACGTGGATGGCGACCACAAGCTGCCCGAGCTGGGACAGACAGTCATTCTGTTCTTTGTATGTCTGTCTCTTTCTTCCTCTTTTCAACAGGCGTCAGACCGTGCGACGGGCCGGCCTGTTCTAACCTTATCGGTCGCAAAACGTATGATAGGGCTGGAGGGAAATAGTGAGGTCCGCCGACCCCGCATAGCGGGAATAAGACGAGAACAGAAGAAGAAAAAATAACTTTTACCAATCTCCACGTTTTTATTTCAATTATATCCAAATAAAATATATTTAGTAACCTTTTATAAATATGAAAATTTGCATTTTTTTGACGGGGTAGACTATATACCGCGGACTAAATTGTAGCACAACCCTCTACAAGTACTAGTGTGGCTCCTGAGTTATAACTCAAAGGTCTAGGTCCCACCTCTTCTGTAGGAGCAGAAATTCGCTGTTAATTTCTAAATAATATTATCTACGAATAAATTAAATAAACGGGATCAAAATGGCATCAGATGACAAAAAACTATAAAAAAATAAATAAAGTGTCAGTATGCCTATCTATCAATGTTCTTACTCACCAAAACAGAAGCTATAATTGAGTCCTGACTTTCATTAAAAAAATAAATAAAGGAGAAGTGATCACTTTAATCTCAAGATGATAAGATGCTTCTAGGTCAAATAGTCTGACCTCACCATTTCCTCTTTTCTTTATTTATCTTATTCCAAATTGAGTTTACTTTTGAAAAATTTGAACATTTGAGAATAAAATATAAAAGAAGATTGGAGTAAAGAGAAATAAATGAAGCAAATTTGAAGAGAGAAAGAGAAACGAGAGCGTGGTCCGTCTGTTCTAACCAGATTCGCTTGAGCAGAGAGAGAGAGAGCTTTTGACGAGGCCCTCTTAACGATGTTCCTTGTTAACTCCAACTTAATGCGATTAGGTACAACGAGAGGGAGAAAATTAAGCAAAATTTCGCACAGAGAGGAAAGAAACCCTTAGAGGTTAAAAATATAATATGACCGAATTAATGATGTCATTTAGATAAAAAAAAAGTTCAATGAAAAAAAAAGTATTTTCTTTGATCTTTTAACATTTTAAAAAATCTATTTAAATTAGATTTTGCCTATGTAGATTATTAATTAAATATATTATTACTTTTTATTACCTATATATGTAAATAGAGAAAGTATTGGATTCATGACAAAAATTCGAGGTCGAGATTTTGATGGAAATACACGTTTTGAGGTTCAAAAAACGGGTTTTTGCAACATGGTCTGAGTGTGATTTTAATCATGAAGGAAATGACCTACGAGTTTGAAATTTCATATTTAAGTTAGGTATTCTCCCGGACAGTTAAAATAAGTTTTTGATCAAAATCGAGAAAAAAGTACTATTACTTTACTGGAAGTACTTTTTATGTTTTTTTTTTCGATTTTCTCAAAATTTGATTTAACGATTTTGATTAAAGTTCATAAATCAACTATTTTTTAGATGCTCTTTAAAAAGTATATTAATAAGTTTTTTCTTAAAAAGTGTTTAAAGTACACTTTACTGATGTGGTATTTCAGATTTTTACTTTATCTTATTTCCAATGGAAGCATTCGGAGCTTAGCGCCATCTATGAATCGCAAGTGGCCAAGTTTGGAACTTAGGTGCTATGGGAAACTCTATATATGTCGTCACAAAAAATCTACTGTGCGTCAAGTCACACCAGATTTTTTAAATATTGCTATAAACGTAGTTCAAATGAACCTTGGCTCTCGGTAAAAATTTTTTTAAATTATTTTTATAAAATAATTAAAAAAAAAAAAGAGTTAAACATAGAATAGAAAGAAAGATATTCCATTCTATTTATGTAGGTTTGATAAAAAGAGGAAAAACAACTGATAGCGTTTAACTATCTCTAGCTTTAATGGCCGCGTTTATATTAGCTTTGGAGAGATATTCGTGAAGAGAATTTTTTCATTTCTCTGATAAACCAGGTTCTGGGTTGATATTAAAAAAAAAAAAATTCCTCAACAAGGTGTAGGCATCCACTAATAATTTAAGTCATAAAGATAGAGGAACGTTCTTGTCTGTAGATTATTTGCTTTTTATTTTATATAAAAATTTGAGGATCAATGGGGGGTCTGGCTATTCGGAATGGGATTTTAATCACGAGTGTCACGATACTTTCCCATACATTCGAGTAATTAGAAATGGAATGCGTCACGAAAAAAGTTATGATGTTATTTTTCTTATCTATGTACGTATAAAACTTTTCGAAAATATAGCTTATTAAAAGTAAATTATATTAATATCAGATAATATTTTTCTTTCAAATGATCATGATTTTTCAACTTATTATAATTTCCGTGATTCGAGGTCAATAAATGTGATTGTGAGAAAGGGACAAAGTCTAAATACTAAAGGAGAAAAAAAGGCAGCTCGGGTAACTCGTGGTCGCCATCCACGTAACTTGTAAATGATAAAGCTAATCATGAAGTAGGGCCTGTTTACGTATACAGAGAGAGGCAAAGTTTAAGTCGACTTAAACTTTTCCTCTCTCTGTATATGGATCCATCTATGCGAGTTTTCTACATGTGATTGCCTTTTTTTAGGTGTCTATTAAAAATTTTTCATATTTCAAAAAATAACATTGAAATAATCATTAATAAGATACTTGTTTAGTTTTTATAAAAAAAAAAAAAAAGATACTTGTTTAGATTTTATTGTGGTTTAGTCTATTTGTAAAAGTTACAACGTTTCGGCCACTCAGCCTGTGTTAGAAATGGACCCCAGATACAATTCAGCTTCAGATTACAAAGAATGTTACATCTGTGACAATTCCATCCGAAGTGTCACAGAGGTAAGATTTTTTGTAATTGCTTGAAGTTGTAGCTGTGATGTGATTACAATGAAGGGATGGAGATATTAGCCAAATAGAAATGCTTGAGTTTCAATAACTCTCAGAATAAGACGTTTCGGCCTGGGGGCATCTTCACTTATTGGAAATTGTACACATATTGCAAAACTCACATGTGATTGAACCAGAATTTGTCAACAATAAAATTTGTTTGCTTCATTCAAAATTATATCGTCCCTACGCCCAAGATCAGAGATGTAATCTTATGCTGTGGAAGGTCTCAAAATGAGTGACCGAAACGATGTAATTTTTGTCAAATAGCCTACCCCACAGTTAACCCGAAACAAGTTTTTGATTCTATAGTAAAAAATTTAAAAATTTCATTACGGCTTGGTATCCAAAATTAGTCCAAGAAATTTATAAGATGACACATACTCTACTACGAAAAGGAACTGATTATTGAAGTAAAGTAAGATAATAATAATTTGAATTGTTAAAGCTGATATTGAGAGCAACAGCTGAAATAGTATAAATAGTCATATTCGGTTTGGTCGAAAACTTACTGACGACAGTCTTAATTTTCTGACTCCAGAGGTTTCAAAATAATTTCATTCAAATTTTTACTACTAATCGTAATACTTTTCACTTCTATTTCACGTAGAAGAGAAAATACAAAAATAATTGATAATTAACTTTTCCGCCTAATCGGTATATTGTTAGCAAATTACAATAAGTTTTTAGGAATAAAGATGAATGAAAAGCCACTTATATCTAGTTTTTCACTATTTTTTCGTCTTAAGTTACGATGATATTCGGTTTTATTCTAGTAGGCGTTAGTTTGATTTTTTTTTTAAAGAAAATATAAAGATCTAAAGTCCATTTCTTGATACATTCTTGATTCGACTTAGAATCGCCTCATTTGGTCTAATCACTTTAGAAGGAAATAGTCTCTTGCTCATCTGACCTCATCCAATCAGAAGCGCAATTACTTGTTAACCAGGCAGGCGTAGGGAGGAGTTCATTTGCACTCTCATCATCCGTTTTGTAAAAATAACTCCAAATTCCAAACGTTTCCTTTCGAGGGACGTAGTATTAATGGCGGTATTAATAATAATTTCAGGGAAGAGAAATTACGGATGGAGTAAAAAAATGTCGATTGGGAAAACGAAGGAAATTAAATCAGAAGATGAAAAGTTTGGAAAATAAAATAGCAGGAGAAAAATTTTTGGTCTTCCTGTTCATAAAATGCCGACTGAAAATTTTTTCGGGCTTAAGTATTTTATTCGTTTTCTATACGAGTTGAAATACTCTAATCGGAGTGAATTTTGAATACTCCATTTTTATCAGTTTCTTTTATTTTGTCACTACTCCAGTAAGCAAGGGAAATTACTTAAAAAAAAAAAAAAAAAAACTGTTGAAAGTTGTTTCTTACGATACCTAATTCTATAACATCATTATAGCCCTCTTAAAAAAAAAAAAAAGATAAGAAGAATCAATTGGAAAGTATTATATCTTTTGGGGAATGTTTGGAATTTATCATCTTAATAAAAAGGACAACGATCAATAAGACTGAATCGTTAAAATTGCAATAAAAAAAGAAACAGGAACAAGTTCCTTAAATGCTTATAAAACGCTTTTTTTATTACAGTAGAATCCCGATAATTCGTATGGCCACAAGACCGAGGGTTTGAAACAAATTATCGGGAGTACAAAATTAAAAAAACGTATTAATGCGAAGACTGTAGAAAGGAAAAAAGGTGAAGGGGGAAGGTGAAGCTCAATTTCCCTCTCTTCGCTCCTCATTTCCTTTCAGTGAAAGGTTTACGAATGAACAAGAAAAAATTAACTCTCTCTTCCCCCTCTTGAAAACAGTACGAATTAACGGGCTTTTCAAGCTGAGGATACGAATTAGAAGACATTTTAAGTGACCTCGAGCTTAAAAATAATACGTATTATCGAGGGGCCTGAAATGCATTGTTTTTATACCAGTTATCGGGATTTTCTCTGGGGACCGGCAACGAATTAGCCGGAAATAGGAATAATCGGGCTACGAAATATCGAGATTCTTCTGTATATGCGAGAACTCGCTAAGAGCGACTCTTAATTGGTTGCCCCACCTATTATAAAATGGAGTTCAGCATATACGCCTATAAATCTTATCTTGAATGGAAAATTGATTAAGAAAATAGTTATAATTTAAATCGTTTTTTTTTTTTTTTTTTTTATTAAGCCGGGGGCCTTAAATCGTTTTACTAATTATATGTCAATTATTAAAAATTCAAATGTTTAAATGTCTCGTCTATTTATGCAACTGGAATAGTCAATTAAAATTTTAAGAGGAAACGTAAATAATGAGCAAAAATGGAAGTTTTCCAAAAAATGTTCAAATATTTGTTTTTATAAGATTATTTTTTTCTTATCTTCAGCAATTCTTTTTTAAAAAGAAATTGACTAACTAGAGAGAGAACTTTTTTCAAGTTGTGGAGTTATCAAGAAATGGAAGAAAGCCAAAGATTAAGAGAGAGATTAAAGAAGCTTCTTTAAATTTAGTGTGCGTTAGAATATAATGTTTGAAATAAAAAATCTGGTGTGCTAGACGCACAGCATACAACTTTCTCTTGCTTTCGGTAATTGAAGTTGTGTTATATTATTTAATTTTTAATAAAATTTTTTAAATAGTTATTTATAGTATTAATATATATATAAAAAAACGTTTATAATTTCTATTAATTCAATTCCACATCCCTTGTGCGTGACCTCGCGCCGGGCACAAGCCACTGAACTGCACCTGCGGAGGCGGCACAGGTGAACATTAAGTGTGGGTAGGAAAAAAAAAAAAATATAAAAAAATGTGGTGTTAAATTAAAAGATATTCTAATAATAATATTTCAAACCACAAAAGCTTTAATAAACACATTCGTGAAGTTGTGTTCTTAGAATGTCACACCACATGTTTTGTGTCCATATATAATTTAGATTCCGGGAATAGATTAGAATTCAAGATGTAAAAATGTATAAACAGAAAAAACATTTATATTTTGTTACGAGGGGAACAATTCTACCGTTGATTTCTATGAAGTACCAAAGTAAAGTATGCTGCAAACAATTTTGAGAATATACATTTTAAAGAGCATCTAAAAAATAATTGATTTATGAATTTTAATCAGATCCTTAGAGCGAAGAAGAAGAATAAAGAAAAGTACTAGTACTTCTTGGCTGGTTTGGTTCAAAGGTTTTGTGTTACGTCTCATGGGGGTACCTAACTTAAATATATAATTTCAACCTCGTAGCTCATTCTTTTTGCATCACTTTGAATACTGACACACACGCTAACAGATAGACCATTTCGCCGGATCAACGAGCCTCAAAACGTGTATTTTCATCAAAATTTCGACATAGAATATTTGACATGAATACAATACTTTCTCTCAATACAATATAGCAAAGTAGAAATATTGGAGTCTGATCGACTGTATTAATAAATTAGATAGTAATAATTTGTATGCATGCGTATTATGAGAGTGTTAATGAAGAATTTGTCTAAAAAGGTGAATAAAATCACATTTAAAAAAATCATGGGTTATGTTTATTTGACCTCCAAATAATCTCTTCAAAAGTTAAGTCAGATAGCGAATATTTTAATAATAAATGCAAGTATAATTAATTTTTTGGCTGCTTTCCATCTATTCATATTTCATAGTTCAGAGAACTGTCTTTTCTAAACATTCATCAATAAATAATCAGTTTTTATTAGCATATTAAATATGATATATTTACAAAATTTGTGTGTATAATGATCATATACTCATTTATTCGAAGAAAAAGAACTGTCTTAAAGGGATCTTATTTCAGATATTTGAGAAAATCCGAACGTCTCGATGACAGAGGGGCAAATCGTGACCAGATTTGGAACTCTTATTGGGCTTCCCGTTGAGTGTCTTTCGGGCAATATCTTCTCTTATATAAATTTATTCAAATCTATAAAATATACGTGTATTTATAGAACAACATCCAGAAAGAGAGAGAGAATCTGTGGTCATGGAACCGACAAGCCTTGACCAGGAACATGGCTTACGATAAATATACCAAGGCTATAATAAATAAACAATATTCCATCTTAAATCAACTGGAAAAGGAAAGTCCGACTAAATCGAAGATGAGGCTAGTTATATTGAGAGACAGAACTCTTTTTTACTTTCTCGTATAGAGAAAGTTATGTAATCGTAAAAAAATTCGACTTCGAGATTTTGATGTTTCTCCACGTTTTAGACCTCCCTGAGTCCAAAAAAACAATTTTTGGCATTATGTCTGTGTGTGTGTGTGTGTGTGTGTGTAAACACGATTGCTTAAAAACCAAAGCAGTTAGATCGATGAAATTTGGTATATGCTCCTTACACTAAAATTGTAGATTTCTATCAACTTTTGGAGTAAATACGTCACTTGGAAGTAGTACTTTACTTAAAAAGTTTTTTCAAAAAATTTTGAAATTTTCAATTTTTTTGTTATAT
>JAKCPI010014210.1:0-41894 GCA_023213315.1 Euborellia annulipes | reverse complement strand
TTTAATAAAATACTTCCTATGCTTCTTTTTAGTATTTATTTATTTATTAGGGATATATTCCAACTTAAATAATTTTTAACAGACTTACTTAATTAATCAACCCCTAAAACCTACCCCTTCTATTTAATAAAATACTTCCTATGCTTCTTTTTAGTATTTATTTATTTATTAGGGATATATTGGAAAATAATTTTTTTTTCCAGGTTTTTAAACGAAATCGATCGTTTCATATACCCTATGTTACAAATTCAAGGCATTTGTGGAACTCAATAAGTTGTCCATTGAGTTGAAATTTTGCACACCCCTTTTATTTGTTGATTGGAACAGGATTAGGGGTTGGGGCTAATGTACACCCCTTATTACCCTCTGGATTCATCATTAAAGAAAAAGGATAGTTTTATAAATATATGTTAAGAAAGAAAATAGAAAAATAAAATGTTAACCCTTTATGAAATGAAATATGCAAATTTTAAATACCTTTTAATTGGAGTGAGATGAGGGGTGTGTGTCGTTTTATTCTCACTAATAGAATCGCAATCGAAGAGAAGATTTTTGCACAGAAATGGCTATGGCTCCTTCCTCGAGATGAATTCAACTAAAGGCTTGCTTTGCTTTCTTCTATCAACTCACAATTATAAAAAGTAAAAAAGGTTTACTTTTTTAAAAATAATTTGCAATTGCGTAAATGCTGTTTATTTGATAATTATGATGACGAACATGGATGTTTTTTTCTAAGGTCTCTCTTCTGAAACAAAGAAATATTTAGTTATTACAATTAAAGATTATTTTATTAAATACCGGTAATTGTTTTATTTATCCCTTAATCCTTTCAAAAATATTCTTTTTAATCCTAATCCTAATCCTAATAATGGAATATTTATATTTGCGTAATAATTATTTGACTCCTCTTATAGTGTTATTTGGGTGAGTGGTATTATAAATATAAAAAATAAAAAAACTGGTGTGACTGGCGCACAGCACACAACTTTCTCTTACATTCGGTAATCAAAAGTTGAGTACTGTGCTTGACACACCAGATTTTTCGAGTCGGCATATATTTAGTTTCCAAGAGTACGGTATATTCGAATTTCAAGATGTTTCAATGACAAAATATAAATTTTAAAGAGAATCTAAAAAATAATTGATTTTTGAATTTAAAAAAAAAATCGTTGGAGCCAATTTTGAGAAAATCAAAAAGAATTGAAAAAGTGCATCAATAAGGTACTAAAACTTTTTGGCCGATTTTGTTCAAAAGCTTCGTGTAACGTGTCAGGGGTAACTTAAATAAAAATTTCAAACTTCTAGCTCTTTTCGTTCTAGAGATATTTTGTTCACAGACACACGCAATGAAAACAATGTCGCGAAAACCACTTTTTTGGATTTAGGGGACTCTCAAAACGCCAGTATATCCATCAAAATCTCGACATCGAATTTTTGACATGAATCCTTCATCTCTATATATTATAAGTTATATTATCTGTTATATATTTATATTAAATAAATAGGTAAGAGAAAGTAAAAAATTTATATATTTTTTAAAGAATTTTAGTGATTAATAACCAAGGGCGGATACGGGGGGGGGGGTAAAGGGGGTAATTACCCCCCCCCCCCCGAGATTTGAAAAAAAAAAAAACTTTTTTTTCGAAAAAAAAAATTTATTTTTAATGTAAAATTTTAAAAACTAATACTTAAAAATTTGATTTGTATTTATATTCTGGCAAACAAGTACAGAATGCGCCTTTAAGTTACCGAAATTAAGAAAAAATTGTGTGTTGTGCAACCAGTCACACCAGATTACCCCCCCCTCCCCCCGAGAAACACTTCTGGATCCGCCCTTGTTATTAACAATAAAAAAATTTGTTCCACGAATTTCTTGGGCCAAGAAATTTGTTTGGACAATACTACATTTTTTTTAGTGTCGAGAAAATAGTCACAGAGCAAAAACAATTTAAAAACTAATTTGACTGATATGCGCGATAATATCAATTTAATAGAAATTATTTTTTTCTCAGTGTCAGGTATAATTGATTGAGTAAAAAGTTATATTAAATTTCCCTGATACTTTTCAAAATTCCCTGATAACTCCATGATAATTCCCGATCCCATTAAATTCCCTGATAATTCCAGGTTTTTAAGGTTTTCCAGGTCTGCAGCCACCCTGAATTAACTTATACATATATGTAAGAGAAAGTAAAAAAGCAACCCACCCATTCAAAAAAACTAACTGGTGGAACCCAAATCAAAAAAGAGAGAGAGGGGAGACTTGTGGAGAGAGTTTAAAAGATAATAAAATATAAAATGAGGGGGTTTTTATACCCGAGATTTTAAAAAAGAATGACCTTTTCCAGGAAAATGAAATTGTGAAAATTTGAATGTCAGGACTTACCCCGGGCAGTGAGAGAGTCTCAAGCGGCGCTGAGGGGTTGATGCTCAAACGACAAGGAAGATGATGAAGTGAGAAGTTGACCTCTAGCAATATCCACCACTGTAAAAGATAAAAATTATTATTTCATTTTTTCTTACTAAATATGATTCGTATGTTTGTGTGTGTGTGTGTGTGTGTGTGTATGTGTTAACATGGAGAAAGAGAATTAACGAAAAATTATAAAAATAAAATTTTAATTAGAATGGAAAATATACACCTGTTAGTAATAAATTTTTATTAAAAATGATTTTTAAAAAAGAAAATATAAAATTAAAATGTTAACCCTTTATAAAAGTGAAATATACAAAATAATAAATACCTTTTAAGAGCGAGATGTGGTGTGTGTGACGTTTTATTCTCACTATTATCATCGCAATAGAAGAGATGCAGATCAGTTGACAATTTAAAAAAAAAATTTGAGCGTGTGCTGTTTCTTTGATCAGATGGAATTTTTTCCTAAAAGCTCCTTCTTCTGAAACAAAGAAATATTTATTAATATTATTTTTTATCTTCTTGTATTACCATATTTTAAATATTCAATAAAGATTATTTTATTAAATAATTGTTTTATTTATCCCTTATAGTCCAGTCAAATTAGACATTCAGGTTTGCATAAATTCCCATAGAGCTGAAAATTGGTATGCATGTTCAGAATACTATTATAAATGAATTATGAAAAGTCCCCCATCAGTCCCCCTTGTGCAAAAAATTTTATTGATGGGGAAAGTTCGCAAAAATAGGTTTTTCGAGTTTTTCAGCTAAACGGTGAGTTTTACAGCAAAAATAGTTGAGACAAAAATTGTATATCATCCGATTTTATACAAAAAATGTCTCTTCACTTTTTTTCATAAGTTTCAACAAAATTAAATAATTACATACTGTTATTAAAGATAGGAAGTCGCCGCGGGCGCGCGCCAATACTCTCACCTAACTGGACATGTTTCAAGGGGGGTAGGGGGTAGTTAATGAACTTTCAATGATGTAAAATTTATTTTGCGAGTGTTTTTTAATAGAATCAACAAAATTATAACCTGTCCTTGAAAAAAAAATTTCGAAATTTCTTCACAGGGGGCTAAATCAACTCCGAATGGGTCGAATTTAATTTTTATGAAAAAAAGTGAAGAGACATTTTTTGTATAAAATCGGATGATATACAATTTTTGTCTCAACTATTTTTGCTGTAAAACTCACTAAAATTCTAATATATCGGCGGAGGTGAGGCGCGCCTCCCTAGGGAGGCGCGGACTAGTCTACGGGGAGGCGCGAATATTAGCCAAGCAAACAATTTTCTAAATAATGAGGTGTTCACTCAACTATGAGTTGAAAATATACACTAGGTTATGTGTTTCAAATTATTTATTAATTAAATCACTTGACGCGTTTCGATTTTTACATCATCATCTGAAGTAAGTAATAACACTTCCGATGATGATGTAAAAATCGAAACGCGTCAAGTGATTTAATTAATAAATAATTTGAAACACATAACCTAGTGTATATTTTCAACTCATAGTTGAGTGAACACCTCAATATAATAATGTTTCAACAAGACCCCACGGTAGAAAGTTTAAATATAATTTTCTAAATGATTGCAAGTTTTATAAATAAAATAATAAATAAGAATAAATTAAAAAAATATTTTTATATAAATTTATATTTTTTAGCATGAACAATTTTTGTTTTTTATAAAATTCGGGGGGGGGGGGGGGGGGAGGCGTCATACGATTTAACAATTTTAAAGCAGGCGTTGTAACATAAAGTTTGCAAACCACTGATATAAATTGATGAGAGCATATCAAATAGTTTGTGATTATTAATTAAGCGAAAAATAATACAAATATTTGGAATATTATGAATTTTAAACAAAATAGTTGGAGCGAATTTTGAGAAAATTGAAAAAAATTGAAAAAGTACATCAGTAAAGTACTAGTACTCTTTGGCCGATTTTGTTCAAAAGCTTCGTGTCACGTCCCAGGGGGTACCTAACTTAAATGTAAAATTTCAACCTGCTAGCTCTTTTCATTCTTGAGATATTTTGTTCACAGGCAGACACACGGACACATACACATAGGCCATGTTGCGAAAACCACTTTTTTGATTCAAGGGACCTCAAAACGTGTATATCCATCAAAATCTCGAAATCGAATTTTTGACATGAATTAAATACTTTCCCCCTCATACCCCTCCACTTTATGAAAATGTGAGCCTTCACCGCGAAATTATTATTAAAATAATTTAAATTAATTAATATTTTGAAATTATTTTAGTTTAATTTTTAACCAATAATCCACCCCAGGGTAAAAATATATTAAATATGATTAACAAAAATATAACATGAATATAATTGTAAATGACTTAAGGAAATAAAAAAAAAAGTAGACATATTTTTTTCAATGACAGCAACACCCCCCTGCCCCCTCCCTCTTCCATTAACTTATATTCTCCCTCTAACCTTGGCAGGGCCGGAACTACGAGATTTTTTAAAGGGGGGCAAAATTTAATTTGCCGTCCCCTCCTTAAAGTTTCCTATACAAAATTCATATGCCGCCCCCCTGATATCTGTCGCCCGGGGCACACGCACCCACTGCCCCCCCCCCCCCCTAGATCCGGCCCTGATCCTTGGTGAAAAATTTAATTTCATATTCAAAAGAATCGTTTTTCGCAGTCAAATTATTTGTTTTTATCATTTTTTTTTTCAACGATAAAATGCATATCAATTATCTTTAATAAGACACTCAAGAGGGTGAGTTGGCTGACGGGGTGGTCAGGGTGGGTTACACTATTCACTTTAAACACAACTTAAAAATAAGAGAGCCTGCCGCACGGCCACCCGCTCGACTGAACGAAACGCGTCTTTCTCTGTTTGTATAGGAATAAAAATAAATGAAAATAACAATTCCCTTTTTATTAAAAGTAAAAAAAAAAACTTTTGCTCTAATCTAACTATATTTAGAGATGGAAAAGAATGTCAACAAGTGATTTGGAATATTCCAAGGCCTTTCTTAAATAATCAACCCTTCATCTCCCTAAGCAAAATAATATCAACGCTATTTTTTGAATGTTTTCTATTTGCTTCGATTTAGCTAAAATAAATTAAAAAAAAAAAAACAAACATTTTTTTCAATTTTTCAACCCTCTTTTTTATTTTATTTTTTTTTTTTTAACTCACACTTTCTTCTCATTCACACACACTTTCACACAGTATTTTGGACAACTTAGGCCATATAAGACTTTTTACGATAACCGTTATTAAGATTTTTTATATGTTGGTCCAGGCATTCTTATTTAAGCCATTTGAAATAAAATCTTAAAAAATAAAATAATTAACAATGCGATCGCCTTCGGCGAGCTTCGCGTCTAGTCAGAAAAAAATTAAAACCCTGAAAAACTTCCCTGGATCCGCCTTTGGGTTTTACACATAGTGTAATTTTCTAGAATGAGTCTTACATATAGGTAAGTGAAAGTAAAAAAGGAAGACACCCAATCAAAAAAACTAACTGGTGAAAGCTGAATCAAAAAAAGAGAGAGGGAGACTTGTAGATTTAAATGATATACCCGAGATGATTTTAAAAGAGACAGCACAAACCCGAGATTTAAAAAGAGAGAATGACCTTTCCCAGGGAAATGTAATTAGTACTTGTGATATTAAATAATAAATTGTGAAGATTTGATTCTCAAGACTTACCCAGTGGAGAGAGAGAGCCTCGCGGTGCGCTCAGACGTTCATGCTCAAAAAACAAGGAAGATGATGAAGTGAGAAGTCGACCTCTAGCAATAGCCACCTCTGTAACAGAAAAAATTATTATTACTTTTATTATTAATAAATATGAATCGTATGTTGTGTGCGTGTGTCTTAACAGAAAAATATAAAAATAAAATTTTAATTAGAATGGAAAAAATACACCCTCTGTTTTCATTTGTAATAAAATTTTATAACAAAATATTAAGAAAGAAAATATAAAAAATAAAATGTCAACCCTCTATGAAAGTAAAATATGCAAATAATAAATACCTTTTGACAGCGAGATGTGGTGTGTGTGACGTTTTATTCTCACTAATATCATTGCAATAGTCGAGATGCAAATCAGTTCATAATTAATGACTCACATGGATTTTTTTCCTAAATGTTCTTCTTCTGAAACAAAAATATTTGTTTATTAATATTATTTTTTATTTTCTTGTATTACAATATTTTAAATATTCAATAAAGATTATTTTAATAAATAATTGTTTTATTTATCCCTTAATCCTTTTTCCAAATTCTTTGTAACTACAGAATATTAGAATATTTTAGTCAAACTCCGTTAAAAAGCATCACTTATTAAAAATTTTAAAGGAGGAGGCAATATTTGTTTGATTATCTGACATAGTTAAATTATATTCCTATGTTTACTCTCACACCCCCTATAACCTCAAAGTTTATCCATTTCAGGTTTGTAAATTTTCAAGTTGTCGATTTATTGCGGAAAGAAAGTTAAACGATAAAATTTTAGAGAAAGATTTCTATAAATCGACTAGCACCCCTCAAAATGCTTTCTGGCAACCAGGGCCGCAGAGAGAGTGAGGAAGGGGGGCTATGTTCCCGGGGCCCGGGCCCTTTGCTCTCCAATCTTAAAATTCTAAGAACGATAAATGATAACGCTGTAGGTATTTTCTAATATGAACTGAAAACGTGGTCAAGTTGAGAAATTTTACTCCGTGTCGCACGTTAGGTGCCCCATAGTACTTATTTTTTAATTTAAAAAGCTTATAAATCAAGCTAAGTTTGATAATATTTTTCACGTCTCAGTATAGCTAAAAACGCAGTTTCAATGCCTATTTTCAAAAATTTTTCCATAACCCCCAGACCGCCTGCAAGTCGTCTGTTCGGTTCTGGCCTCAATAAATAATCGTAACCCTAAGTTTAGAGAATTTCGACAAATTTTCAAATAATTTTTTTATTTAAATAAATATTATAAGCGATAAAAACTAAAAATCAGAGTTCTGATGGTGCCTCGCTAAACTATTACGGTTCTCGCACCTTCGTATTCACAAAGGGGTTGAACTACAAGTGCTAATTTTTTACCCTTAATTTTGTACTTTTGGAAAAATATTTTGGCCTTGTTTCAATTTCCTAGCTGTAATATTTATTTAGTGATTAATCAAGATATTTAATCTATATTGGTTCTCGCACCCCCTTATTTCCAAAGGGGTTGAACTAAAAATCCAAATTTTTTTTACCCTTAATTATTTGCATTTGCATATATATTTTGACCTTGTTTCAATTTCCTCGCTTTAATATTTATTTAGTTATTAATCAAAACCAGAGGCGTACCGAGGCAGTTGGGGGCCTGGGGCGGCACTAGAAGAGGGGGCCTTATATTGAATTTTTTTTTTTTGGGGGGTGCTCATCTTTAAATATCCTTCTCCTCCATACATAAAAATATTTTAAAAATACCGTATATCCCTGAACCCCAAGGGTCCCGGGACCTCTCGAAGAGAAATTTTCATTAAATTTTGATTTTTTAACTAAATTTTTCGGTTTTTATTTGAGCCCTGAGGGCCCCGGGGCCTCTTAAAGAGAAATTTTCATTAAATTTTGATTTTTTTATGTAAATTTTTCGGTTTTTACTTGAGCCCTGAGGGCCCCAGGTCCTCGCAAGAGAAATTTTCAATAAATTTTGATTTTTTAACTAAATTTTTCGGTTTTTATTTGAGCCCTGAGGGCCCCGGGGCCTCTCAAAGAGAAATTTTCATTAAATTTTGATTTTTTTTAACTAAATTTTTCGTTTTTTACTTGAGCCCTGAGGGCCCCGGGGCCTCACAAGAGAAATTTTCATTAAATTTTGATTTTTTAACTAAATTTTTCGGTTTTTACTTGAGCCCTGAGGGCCCCGGGGCCTCTTAAAGAGAAATTTTCATTAAATTTTGATTTTTTAACTAAATTTTTCGGTTTTTACTTGAGCCCTGAGGGCCCCGGGGCCTCTCAAAGAGAAATTTTCATTAAATTTTGATTTTTTTATGTAAATTTTTCGGTTTTTACTTGAGCCCTGAGGGCCCCGGGGCCTCGCAAGAGAAATTTTCATTAAATTTTGATTTTTTTAACTAAATTTTTCGGTTTTTACTTGAGCCCTGAGGGCCCCGGGGCCTCTCAAAGAGAAATTTTCATTAAATTTTGATTTTTTAACTAAATTTTTCGGTTTTTACTTGAGCCCTGAGGGCCCCGGGGCCTCACAAGAGAAATTTTCATTAAATTTTGATTTTTTAACTAAATTTTTCGGTTTTTATTTGAGCCCTGAGGGCCCCGGGGCCTCTTAAAGAGAAATTTTCATTAAATTTTGATTTTTTAACTAAATTTTCGGTTTTTACTTGAGCCCTGAGGGCCCCGGGGCCTCACAAGAGAAATTTTCATTAAATTTTGATTTTTTAACTAAATTTTTCGGTTTTTATTTGAGCCCTGAGGGCCCCGGGGCCTCTCAAAGAGAAATTTTCATTAAATTTTGATTTTTTAACTAAATTTTTCGGTTTTTACTTGAGCCCTGAGGGCCCCGGGGCCTCTTAAAGAGAAATTTTCATTAAATTTTGATTTTTTAACTAAATTTTTCGTTTTTTACTTGAGCCCTGAGGGCCCCGGGGCCTCTCAAAGAGAAATTTTCATTAAATTTTGATTTTTTAACTAAATTTTTCGTTTTTTACTTGAGCCCTGAGGGCCCCGGGGCCTCACAAGAGAAATTTTCATTAAATTTTGATTTTTTAACTAAATTTTTCGGTTTTTACTTGAGCCCTGAGGGCCCCGGGGCCTCTCAAAGAGAAATTTTCATTAAATTTTGATTTTTTAACTAAATTTTTCGTTTTTTACTTGAGCCCTGAGGGCCCCGGGGCCTCACAAGAGAAATTTTCATTAAATTTTGATTTTTTAACTAAATTTTTCGGTTTTTATTTGAGCCCTGAGGGCCCCGGGGCCTCTTAAAGAGAAATTTTCATTAAATTTTGATTTTTTAACTAAATTTTTCGGTTTTTACTTGAGCCCTGAGGGCCCCGGGGCCTCACAAGAGAAATTTTCATTAAATTTTGATTTTTTAACTAAATTTTTCGGTTTTTACTTGAGCCCTGAGGGCCCCGGGGCCTCTTAAAGAGAAATTTTCATTAAATTTTGATTTTTTTTAACTAAATTTTTCGGTTTTTACTTGAGCCCTGAGGGCCCCGGGGCCTCACAAGAGAAATTTTCATTAAATTTTGATTTTTTAACTAAATTTTTCGGTTTTTATTTGAGCCCTGAGGGCCCCGGGGCCCTCTCAAAGAGAAATTTTCATTAAATTTTGATTTTTTAAATAATTTTTTTTTTTTTTACTTGAGCCCTGAGGCCCCGGGGCCCCTCAAAGAGAAATTTTCATTAAATTTTGATTTTTTAAATAATTTTTTTTTTTTTTTTTTATCTTGAGCCCTGGGGGCCCAGGGGCCCTCTTAAAGATAAATTTTCATAAAATTTTTTTTTTTATAAATATATGGGGGCCTATGCCGGCACGGGGCCTGGGGCGGACCGCCCCCCCGCCCCCCTCGGTACGCCACTGTATAAAAACATCTCCGGCTCGCTTAACTATCACGACAGTCACTTATTCCAAAAGGGGTTGAACTACAAATGCAAATTTTTTACCATTAATTTTATGCATTTGCATATATATTTTGGCAATGTTTCGAATTTCACTCGTTTTAATATTAATTAATTAATTAATTAATTATTAATAGTTATTAATCAAAAAATCTCCGACTGGCTAATCTATTACGGTTCTCGCACCCCGCTTATTCTCCAAGGGGATGAACTACAAATGCAAATTTTTTTGCCATGAAATTTTGTTCAAAGGGGATAAATATTTTGCCTAGGTTTCGATTTCCTCGCTTTGGTATTTATTTAGTTATTAATCAAAACATCTCCGGCTCACGCTTAAGTATCACGACACTCGCACCCCGCTTATTCCCAAAGGGGTTGAACTAAAAATCCAAATTTTTTACCCTTAATTTTCTGCATTTGGATATATATTTTGGCAATGTTTCAATTTCCAAGCTTTAATATTTATTTAGTTATTAATCAAAACATCTCCGGCTCGCTTAACTATCACGACAATCAACACCCCCTTATTCCCAAAGGGGTTGAACAACAAATGCAAATTTGTTACCCTTAATTTTCTGCATTTGCATATTTATTTTGACCATGTTTCAATTTCCTCGCTTTAATATTTATTTAGTTATTAATCAAAGACATCTCCGACTCGCTTAACTATCACGACACTCGCACCCCCTTACTCCAAAAGGCGCTTGAACTACAATGCAAATTTTTTACCCTTTTTTATGGAGTTGAATATATATTTTGGCCATGTTTTAATTTAATCGCTTTAATATTTAATTAGTTATTAATAAAAAAATCTCCGACTCGCTAATTTATTACGGTTCTCGCACCCTCTTATTCCCAAAGGGGATAAACTACAAGTGCAAATTTTTTACTCTTAATTTTGTGCTTTTGGATAAATATTTTTTGGCTGGTTTCAATTTCCTAGCTGTAATATTTATTTAGTTATTAATCTCACGTCTGGCTAATCTATATACAATTCTCGCACCCCCTTACTCCCAAAAGGGTTGGACTACAAATCTAAATTTTTTCCTGTGCATTTGCATATATATTTTGGCCATGTTTCAATTTCCTCGCTTTATTATTTATTTAGTTATATAGATTAATCAAAAGATTTCAGACTCGCTAATCTATTACGGTTCTCGCACCCTCTTATTCCCAAAGGGGTTGAAAAACAAAGTGCAAATTTTTTTTACCCTGAATTTTGTTCATGGGGAAAATATTTTGGCTAAGTTTCGATATCGTAGGGCTGTAATATTTATTTAGTTATTAACCAAGAAAATATTGTCAAAACTCACTTATATAGAGAGGGGCTCGAAGTGCGCTGAGAAGGGGATGCTTGACCGAGAAGGACGATGATGAAGGGAGAAGTCGACCTCTAGCAATAGACCCTCCTGTAAAAAATAAAAATTATTTTTCTTCTTAAATATGATTCTAATTATAATTTGAAAAAATTTAATTATTCAAATTTATTTTAATAGTAATGAGAAAAATTTTTATTTTTTAAAGATATTATTTAAGTTCACTGGGACTCGAATCAAAGACGTTAGGAAATTATATTTTGTTTGGATTAAAGTGAAATTTAAATCGTTGATTTACCTCTTTTATGTAGCTGCATTTCCGTATGAAAAGCAGAGTTCACTCGACTGGCTTCTTGCTCGACGAGAATTCAATTAAAAGACTTCCATTACTCGTAATAAAGATGACTCAAGATGGATTTTTTCCCTAAGCTCCTTCTTCTGAAACAAAGAAATAATTATTTATTAATATTATTTTTTATTTTCTTCTAACATCATATTTTAAATATTGAACAAAGATTATTTTCTTAAATAATTTTTTTATTTATCCCTTAAATCCTTTCACAAATATCCTTTTTAACTACAGTATATGCGAATATTTTATCCACACCGTTAAAAAGCATCCCTTATTAATAAATCTCAAAGGAAGAGGCAATATTTTTTTGATTATCTAGTTTAGTTAGATTCTATTTTAAATAGAGGCTAAAAATATACTCGCATCCCCTATAACCTGACAACAAATAAAAAAAAGTTATCACTTTTCACGTTTGTAAAATTATTTACATTATTTCTATAAATCGACTAGCACACCCCTCAAAAATGCTTTCCCAGACAGTATAAAAATAATCTTGAAAAGGATTTTTTTTACTTATTTTAAGGAAAAATAATAATACAGAGGAGGCGATTAGCCGAGTGGATAAAGCAGTTAAGCTTATAATCCTGAGTTGAATTCAACTCGAGTTCAAATCCACCTCATGGCAATAAATTATCCAACTCTATTTGAGATGCCTTCTCCTGAGGAAGGAAACAGGGAACCCACCTCAGTATCATTCCCATGAAAGTTACTCTTCAGAGTAACCACAACGTGTCAAGGCTGACACTAATGACTGAGTATATATGTATAATAATACAGTATACTAATTGAAATGGGAAATGTACATCCCCTTACCACTTTATGGTTTCATTATTAAAAATAATAGATAATTTTATAACTTAGAAAATATAACAATAAAAGGTTAACCCTTAAAGAAAATGAAATATGCAAATTATAAATACCTTTTAATTAAGAGTTGAGGGGTGGGTGATGTTTTATTCTCACTAATAGAATCGCAATGGAAGAAAAGCAGAGAGATGAATTCAATCGACTGGCTTCTTGCTCGACGTGAATGCAACTAAACGACTTGCTTTGTTTGCTTTATTGTATCAGTTCAATTTTACAAAAAGGCTTTTAAAAATAATTTCCAATTACGTAAGTCCTGTTTCTTTGATAATAATGATGACGAACATGGATGATTTTTTTCCTTCTGAAACAAAGAAATATTTATTTATTAATTCTATCAACAACATAATTTAAATATTCAAAAGAGATTATTTTTAAATAATTGTTTTATTTATCCCATAATCCTTTCACAAATATCCTTTTTAAATACAAAAATTCAATTTTCATAATATAAATCAAATAGGTTTTTTTTTTTTAGAAAGTTAAAATAAATATTAATCTATCTTTTTAGTTTCTCTTACCTCTATATATGTTAATATATAGAGAGAGAAGGGTTTTTTCCCCCCCCCCCCCTTGGAGAGAGTATTGGTTTTATGTCAAAAAATTCGAAGACGAGATTTTGATGGATATATACGATTTGAGTTCCCCTGAATCAAAAAAAGTGGTTTTCGCGACATGGTCTGTCTGTCTGTGTGTGTGTGTGTGTGTGTTCAATTTTAAGCATGAAGGCATTAAGCTATTAGGTTGAAATTTTATATTTCAGTTTGGAACCTTGTGTATAAAAAAATGTACCGTACTGTCGGCAATTGAATATATGTCGACACAAAAAATCTGGTGTGACAAACAGAGAAAGTTGTGTGCTGTGCGACCAACCACACCAGATTTTTTTTCTATTAGACGAGATAAAAATTAAAAAGCAGCGATTATAATAACTTAACGTGTTTGTTTTTTCCAATATTAAAATTTACAATATATAAATGTAATTTTTCCTTACCACCTTCCTCTTAGAATTTTAATCATTTATTATAAAGGCTTAATAAAAAATTGAGTAGGCCTAATACTGTATTTACCTGATGAGAGAGAGAGGGGAGGGAGGCTGAGTTGTTTCTGCTTAAATTTTTAGGACTTTATAGACTTACCCTTAAATAACAAACCCCCTATTAAATAAATCGCTAAAGAGTTTGCAATATTTTTTTTAATCTTCTAATTAAATTTATACTTTCCTATGGAAATTTTTTTTATATTAAATTGCATAATTTATTCATTCACTCACTCTCAAGTCCATAATAACACACTGGTTCTAATAATTTGGCCATTGAGTTTATTGCATTATTAATAATTTCTTTGGCCACAATATGACCATGAGGAATAATACATTGAAAATGGCTTGGCTCCTGATGATGGCCCTATATGCGACCGAAACGTTGGCCCTGGCACTTTGCATTTAATAAAAATTTCAAATTTATCACATTTTTCTCGTTGATCATTAGCCGTACCTAACACATTGCACATATAACAAAATATTTTTTACATTGTCACAATAATATAATCGGACGCCCCCCCCTAGCCGGCCCTGTTTCCATGATAATTCCCGGGTCCCATTAAATTCCCTGATAATTCCAGTAGCCACCCTGAATTAACATATACATATAGGTAAGAGAAAGTAAAAAAGCAACCCACATTCAAAAAAAACTAACTAGTGGAACCAGAATCAAAACAGAGAGGGGGAGACTTTTGTAGATTTAAATGATATTAAAATATAAAATGAGGGGTTTTGTTATACCCGAGATTTTAAAAAGAAAGAATGACCTTTCCCAGGAAATTGAAATTGTGAAAATTTGATTGTCAGGACTTACCCCGGGCAGTAGAGAGTCTCAAGCGGCGCTGAGGGGTTGATGCTCAAACGACAAGGAAGATGATGAAGTGAGAAGTTGACCTCTAGCAATATCCACCACTGTAAAAGATAAAAATTATTATTTCATTTTTTCTTACTAAATATGATTCGTATGTTTGTGTGTGTGTGTGTGTGTGTGTGTATGTGTTAACATGGAGAAAGAAAATTAACGAAAAATTATAAAAATAAAATTTTGATCAGAATGGAAAATATACACCTGTTAGTAATAAATTTTTATTAAAAATGATTTTTAAAAAAGAAAATATAAAATTAAAATGTTAACCCTTTATAAAAGTGAAATATACAAAATAATAAATACCTTTTAAGAGCGAGATGTGGTGTGTGTGACGTTTTATTCTCACTATTATCATCGCAATAGAAGAGATGCAGATGAGTTGACAATTTAAAAAAAAATTTGAGCGTGTGCTGTTTCTTTGATCAGATGGAATTTTTTCCTAAAAGCTCCTTCTTCTGAAACAAAGAAATATTTATTAATATTATTTTTTATCTTCTTGTATTACCATATTTTAAATATTCAATAAAGATTATTTTATTAAATAATTGTTTTATTTATCCCTTATAGTCCAGTCAAATTAGACATTCAGGTTTGCATAGATTCCCATAGAGCTGAAAATTGGTATGAATGTTCAGAATACTATTATAAATGAATTGTGAAAAGTCCCCATCAGTCCCCCTTGTGCAAAAAATTTTATTGAGGGGGAAAGTTCGCAAAAATAGGTTTTTCGCGTTTTTCAGCTAAACGGTGAGTTTTACAGCAAAAATAGTTGAGACAAAAATTGTATATCATCCGATTTTATACAAAAAATGTCTCTTCACTTTTTTTCATAAGTTTCAACAAAATTAAATAATTACATACTGTTATTAAAGATAGGAAGTCGCCGCGGGCGCGCGCCAATACTCTCACCTAACTGGACATGTTTCAAGGGGGATAGGGGGTAGTTAATGAACTTTCAATGATGTAAAATTTATTTTGCGAGTGTTTTTTAATAGAATCAACAAAATTATAACCTGTCCTTGAAAAAAAAATTTCGAAATTTCTTCACAGGTAATAATCACTTCCGATGATGATGTAAATAATCGAAACGCGTCAAGTGATTTAATTAATAAATAATTTGAAACACATAACCTAGTGTATATTTTCAACTCATATAGAGCGAACTCCTCAATATAATATATGTTTTGAATCAAGAGCCCACGGCAGTGGCGGATTAATGAAATTTTGTCGGGGGGGGGGCGAGTTTTTTTTTTTTAATTTTTTTTAATTTATGGACTTTGTCAGCATCTATGGCCATTTAGACCCCTTTCCTATTTATTTAAATTGATTGGTAACAAATTCAATTGAAATTAAAGCCCGTGAAATCATAATTTCTTTAGATTACTAGTTTTTATAACATTGTGAATTTCTTCTCGGGGAGGGGGCGATCGCCTTTTAATCCGCCCCTCGCCTACGGTAGAAAGTTTAAATATAATTTTCTAAATGATTGCAAGTTTTATAAATAAAATAATAAATAAGAATAAATTAAAAAAATATTTTTATATAAATTTATATTTTTTAGCATAAACAATTTTTGTTTTTTATAAAATTCGGGGGGGGGGAGGCGTCATACGATTAAACAATTTTAAAGCAGGCGTTGTAGCATAAAGTTTGCAAACCACTGATATAAATTGATGAGAGCATATCAAATAGTTTGTGATTATTAATTAAGCGAAAAATAATACAAATATTTGGAATATTATGAATTTTAAACAAAATAGTTGGAGCGAATTTTGAGAAAATCGAAAAAAATTGAAAAAGTACATCAGTAAAGTACTAGTACTCTTTGGCCGATTTTGTTCAAAAGCTTCGTGTTACGTCCCAGGGGGTACCTAACTTAAATGTAAAATTTCAACCTGCTAGCTCTTTTCATTCTTGAGATATTTTGTTCACAGGCAGACACACAGACACATACACATAGACACACACAGACAGACCATGTTGCGAAAACCACTTTTTTGATTCAAGGGACCTCAAAACGTGTATATCCATCAAAATCTCGAAATCGAATTTTTGACATGATTTAAATACTTTCCCCCTCATACCCCTCCACTTTAAGAAAATGTGAGCCTTCACCGCGAAATTATTATTAAAATAATTTAAATAAATTAATATTTTGAAATTATTTTAGTTTAATTTTTAACCAATAATCCACCCCAGTGTAAAAATATATTAAATATGATTAACAAAAATATAACATGAATATAATTGTAAATGACTTAAGGAAATAAAAAAAAAAGTAGACATATTTTTTTCAATGACAGCAACACCCCCTCCCCCCTCCCTCTTCCATTAACTTATATTCTCCCTCTAATCCTTGGCAGGGGCCGGAACTACGAGATTTTTATAAAGAGGGCAAAATTTAATTTGCCGTCACCCTCCTTAAAGTTTCCTATACAAAATTCATATGCCGCCCCCTGATATCTGTCGCCCGGGGCACACGCACCCACTGCCCCCCCCTAGATCCGGCCCTGATCCTTGGTGAAAAATTTAATTTCATATTCAAAAGAATCGTTTTTCGCAGTCAAATTATTTGTTTTTATCATTTTTTTTTCAACGATAAAATGCATATCAATTATCTTTAATAAGACACTCAAGAGGGTGAGTTGGCTGACGGGGTGGTCAGGGTGGGTTTCACTATATAGTTTTATTCACTTTAAACACAACTTAAAAATAAGAGAGCCTGCCGCCCGGCCACCCGCTCGACTGAACGAGAGACGTGTCTTTCTCTGTTTGTATAGGAATAAAAATAAATGAAAATAACAATTCCCTTTTTATTAAAAGTAAAAAAAAAACCTTTTGCTCTAATCTAACTTTATTTTGAGATGGAAAAGAATGTCAACAAGTGATTTGGAATATTCCATGGCCTTTCTTAAATAATCAACCCTTCATCCCCCTAAGCAAAATAATATCAACGCTATTTTTTGAATGTTTTCTATTTGCTTCGATTTAGCTAAAATAACATTTAAAAAAAAAAACATTTTTTTCAATTTTTCAACCCCTAATCCAATCTTTTTTTTTTTTTTAACTCACACTTTTCTTCTCATTCACACACACTTTCACACAGTATTTTGGACAACTTAGGCCATATAAGACTTTTTACGATAACCGTTATTAAGAATTTTTATATGTTGGTCCAGGCATTCTTATTTAAGCCATTTGAAATCCAATCTTAATAAATAAAATAATTAACAATGCGATCGCCTTCGGCGAGTTCGCGTCTAGTCAGAAAAAAATTAAAACCCTGAAAAACTTCCCTGGATCCGCCTTTGGGTTTTACACATAGTGTAATTTTCTAGAATGAGTCTTACTTTAGGCCAGTGATTGCCAAACTATGTTACAACGCCTCCCTTAAAAATATTTAATCGTATGACGTCCCCCCACCCATTTAATAAAAAATTACAAAAACAAAAATTTTTAATTCTAAAAAATATAAATCTATATAAAAATATTTTTTTTTTTTTTTTTTTTTAATTTATTCATGCATTTTGTATTTTATAATGTTATTGTTAGGGTCCGACCGAAACAAGATTTTCAGCCGAAACCGAAACCGAATATTCGGCCTCAACCTTAGTTTCGGCCGAAACCGTAACCGAAACCGAAACTTGTATTTCCTATAAAAATTTTTTTTCATTTTACTTTTTTTTTTTTTTGAATTTTTTTTCCCTCCCGTGAAAATCATTTTACCTTTTTTTAGGAGACTAAAATTTTTTCTCCCTCAAGAGCAAATTATTTGACCTTTTTTTTTTTTTTTGCATGCGAGTCTCATCCCATTTTTTCAGACTCTGGTTTCGGCCACTTTTTGGCCGAAACCGAAACTACGGCCGAAACCATGATTTTTGGCCGAAACTGGCCGAAACCGTAACCGAAACCGAATATTCGGTCGGTTCCTAGTTATTGTATACGATTTTATTTTGTATCAGTTTTTGTTGGTATCATTTTCTTTTTGTGAAACTTTTATTACTGACGGTTTTGTTTGTAGTATGTAATTTCTATTGTATTATTTTTTGCTGATCTATATTTTATATTATTATTTATTTTTGATGTATATAATTTGTAAAATGTTGTTTTTGGCATGGCTTTAGGTCGAAAGCCAAATAAATGAAAAAAAAAAAAAAAAAAAAAATTTATTCATATTTATTATTTTAAGGTTGTTCGGACATTAAAGCACTTTGGTAGATTAAAAGCTAATTTTTTTAATATGTTATTAATCACTATCAAATGGCTGTATAAAATAAAATTTTGAAGCAGATCTTGACACAGGGTTATCGTGTAATTAATTTCCTTAAAAAATTGAAATTTAACATGTAGCCTATGGGGAATAACGACGAAAATTCACACATATCGAATTATATAGGCATCTGTGCAAATGATACAAAAACAAAAAAACTTACATTTTATTAATTCACTTCCGAGGAATACGTTAAAAAATAAAAACCAAAAGTTTCTGCCGACCGCTTTTAAAGATATTTTAACAAGAAAGTCAAAAAATTCTCCAAAATGACAGTCGCTAATATTTAAAAATAATGAATTCTCGAGAGTCAGACCAGCCTGGCAACGTCGCATAGCATAAGTGTCTTATCTCTATGTCAGATACATTTTTTTTTTCAATTTTACAATATTTTTTCTCGCAAATCGTCCATTGTGTTTAAACTGATTTGCATTAAACATTGTAATATATTAAATAAAATAAAATTTAAGGCGTTTAAGATTTAAAATAGATAGCTGATGAATGCAATGTTGCCAGTTCTATATTACGTGAAAAACTGCTCGAGTCAAAAGTCATTCATTTATTATTTTTTTGGTAATTAAATTATTAACTTAATACAATTATAAACTCTGATAGGTCACGACTAAATTATAATAAGGAATTTTGGCATTCAAATTTTTAATTTTATTTAAAAAAAATTTAGATTCTATTATGACTTACGATGTACTATCCGAACAACCTTAATTGAAAACTAAAAAATTTTAAATTTTAATTAATTAAAACCTCAGCCCCCGAATATTCTAAATTTTATTATTTTATTTATAAAACTAGCAATCAATTGGAAAATTGATCTTGGTGGTCAATATTCGCGCCTCCCCTTAGACTAGTCCGCGCCTCCCTAGGGAGGCGCCCTCACAGTTTGGAAAACGCTGCTCTAGACCTTATTTAATTACGTATTAATTGACATGGGATGAGAGATTTATTAGATTATTTAAGAAATTTTTTTTAAAATTATCATGTTTATCATACAAAAATGGAATACTCCAATATAGATGATAGAGAATTTTATATAATTTAATTGATTCAATTAATTTTCGAATTTGGAGAAAATCGAAAAAAAAAAAAAAAGCTGAAAAAGTACATCAGTAAAGTTCTAAAAGTTTTTGGCCGATTTTGAAGAAAAGCTTATTTTCACGCTCTAGGGGGTGTGTAAAAGAAATAAAATAATTAACATCCTAGCTCAATTTCTTCATACTTTAAATTGGATACACGCCCACAGATACACAGACAGACCGTGTCACGTAACTACTTTTTCCAAAACGTGTATATCTAAAAAAATCTCGAAATCGAATTTTAGACATGAATCCTATACTTTCTCTCTATATTGTATTAACATACAGTATACATATAGGTAAGTGAAAGTAAAAAAGGAAGACGCCAATCAAAAAAACTAACTGGTGGAAGCCGAATCAAAAGAGAGAGGGGGGGGGGGAGACTTGTAGATTTAAATTAAATACCCGAGATGATTTTAAAAGAAACAGCACAAACCCGAGATTTAAAAAAGAGAGAATGACCTTTCCCAGGGAAATGTAATTAGTATTTATGATATTAAATAATAAATTGTGAGGATTTGATTCTCAGGACTTACCCAGTGGAGAGAGAGCCTCGCGGTGCGCTCAGACGTTGATGCTCAAAAAACAAGGAAGATGATGAAGTGAGAAGTCGACCTCTAGCAATAGCCACCCCTGTAAAAGAAAAAATTATTATTACTTTTATTATTAATAAATATGAATCGTATGTTGTGTGCGTGTGTCTTAACAGAAAAATTTAATTAGAATGGGAAAAATACACCCTCTGTTTTCATCCCTTGTCACGTTTGTAAATTTTCAAGTTGTCAATTTATTACGGAAAGAAAGTTAAACGATAAAATTTCAAGCATCTATGAAAGTCAAATAGCAACTAATAAATGCTTTCTCACAACAGGGCTGCAGAGATGTAGGGGGGGGCTGGGTGTGACCCGTCTTTGCTCTCAATATTAAAATTGCTATAGAAGGATCAAATCAGTTCATAATTAATGACTCACAAGTGGATTTTTTTACTGAATGTTCTAGTTATGAACCAAAAATATTTGTTTATTAATATTATTTTTTATAAAAGCTATGATCAATCTAAGCTAATTTTTATGGATTTATATTGTCGGCGGGTTATGGCCTCAATTCAAATAATCGAAAACCTTTAAGAAAGTTTAGAGAATTTCGACAAATTTTCAAATAATTTTTTTATTTAAATAAGTATTATAAGCGAAAATAACTAAAAATCGGAGTTCTGATGGTGGCTCAGGATATGTACACGCGGAGGAATTTGTATAGTATAAAATATACTAACATCCATTAACTAACAACTGAGGGAGGCAGAGGTAAGAATTTCTTAACACCTTTTTCCTGAAGATGGGTGACGTCTAGTCCCCGAAACGTCGACAGAGGAAAGATAAATAATTCGATAGAAGTCTTGTTTTATTTTTTACCAATAAATTCAACGTTTGTGAATAAATTTATTTGCACACCCCTTTTATTTGTTGGAACAGCATTAGGGGTTGGGAGCAGGAAATTTTAAACTTTCAGAAAAGCATACCTATATAGCTAAGAACCACCCTAATGTACACCCCTTAACAACTCAAATTACACCCCTTATCACCTCTCTGGTTTCATGATTAAAAAAAGGATAATTATAAAAATATATGTTGAGAAAGAAAATACAAAAAAAAAATGTTAACCCTTTATGAAAATGAAATATGCAAATTATAAAAACCTTATAATTGGAGTGACATGGGGGGTGTGTGTGTCCTTTTATTCTCACTAATACGAATCGCAATAGAAGAGAAGATTTTTGCACAGAGATGGCTCAACATTATAAAAAGTAAAAAAGGTTTACTTTTTAAAAAATAATTTCCAATTGCGTATGTGCTGTCTATTTTATAATAATGATGACGAACATGTATGTATTTTTCTGTCTCTCTTCTGAAACAAAGAAGTATTTAGCTATTATTTTTTAATCCTATTTAATCATTAAATTAGCTCTGGTATTTATTTAGTTATTAACAAAGACATCTCCGACTCGCTTAACTATCACGACACTCGCACCCCCTTACTCCCAAATGCACTCCCAACTACAATGCAAATTTTTTACCCTTTTTTTTATGGAGTTGAATATATTTTTTGGCCATGTTTTAATTTCATCCTTTAATATTTATTTAGTTATTAATCAAAAAAATCTCCGACTCGCTAATTTATTACGGTTCTCGCACCCTCTTATTCCCAAAGGGGTTAAACACCAAGTGCAAATTTTTTACCCTTAATTTTGCCATTTAGATAAATATTTTGGCTAGGTTTCAATTTCCTAGCTGTAAATATTTATTTAGTTATTAATCTCCCCCAAACATCTCCGGCTCGCTTAACTATCACGACAGTCGCACCCCCTTATTCCCAAAGGGGTTGGACTACAAATGCAAATTTTTTACCCTTAATTTTATGCATTTGCATATATTTTTTGGCCATGTTCCAATTGCTCGCTAATATTTATTTAGTTATTAATCAAGATATCTTCGTTTTGCTAATCTATTTAGGGTCTTGCGCCCCCTTAAGGCTCAAACAGACAGAACGCGAAATTCGCGTCGCTTGGCGCTTAATTTTCAACGCCGCGAAAGGGCGCGAAATGTTGTATAAGGCAAGACTGTATCATCCCCGTCACACTATGGGGCGAACTTACGCGGCGTAAACGCTCTCTTTCGCGCGACAGCTTTTTCGAGTTGTACAAATTTACAACTCTTTCGCGCGAACAGGCGAAATAATCAAGATGAGTAATGAAATAAAAAAAACTTATAGAGCTAAAAACACCTGTTTTTTCGCCTCTAACTAAATACAAAGTAAATAATATTATATTAAAGTTATATTATAGTCTATATTTAATAAGACTGTAATAAATGTATTGTTGTTGGAAGCCAACCCTTATTCCCAAAGGGGGTTGAACTATAAATCTAAATTTTTTACCCTTAATTTTTTGCATTTGCATATATATTTTGACCATGTTTCAATTTCCTCGCTTTAATATTTATTTAGTTATTAATCAAAACATCTCCGGCTCGCTAATCTATATAGGGTCTTGCGCCCCCTTATTCTCAAAGGGGTTGAACTACAAATGCAAATTTTTTACCCTGAATTTTGTTCAAGGGGATAAATATTTTGGCTAAGTTTCGATATCGTAGCTGTAATATTTATTTAGTTATTAACCAAGAAAATATTGTCAGAAAAATTTGAAATAAAATAATATTTGGCTGCATTCGTCTTGTTTTTTTCATGACTCCATCATCATTAAGCCTACAGCCACAGATCTTTTTCGATTCAAGAAAATATTATCAAAACTCACTTATTGCAGAGATAGGGGTTCGAAGTGCGCTGAGATGAGGATGCTTGACTGAGAAGGACGATGATGAAGGGAGAAGTCGACCTCTAGCAATAGACACTCCTGTAAAAAATAAAAATTATTTTTTCTTCTTAAATATGATTCTAATTATAATTTGAAAAAATTTAATTATTCATATTTATTTTAATAGTAATGAGAAAAATTTTTATTTTTTAAGATATTATTTAACGTTCACTGGGACTCGAGTCAAAGACGTTAAGAAATTATATTTTGTTTAGATTAAAGTGAAATTTAAATCGTTGATTTACCTCTTTCATGTAGCTGCATTTTCGTATGAAAAGCAGAGAGTTCACTCGAGGGTTTCTCAGAGAATTCAATTAAAGACTTCCATTGCTCGTAATAAAGATGACTCAAGATGGATTTTTTCCCTAAGCTTCTTCTTCTTCTGAAACAAAGAAATAATTATTTATTAATATTATTTTTTATCTTCTTCTAACATCATATTTTAAATATTGAATAAAGATTATTTTCTTAAATAATTCTTTTATTTATCCCTTAATCCTTTCACAAATATCCTTTTTAACTACAGTATATGCGAATATTTTATCCACACCGTTAAAAAGCATCCCTTATTAATAAATCTCAAAGGAAGAGGCAATATTTTTTTGATTATCTAGTTTAGTTAGATTCTATTTTAAATAGAGGCTAAAAATATACTCGCATCCCCTATAACCTCACAACAAATAAAAAAAAGTTATCACTTTTCACGTTTGTAAAATTATTTACATTATTTCTATAAATCAACTAGCACCCCTCAAAATGCTTTCCCAGACAGTATAAAAATAATCTTGAAAACGATTTTTTTTACTTATTTTCAGGAAAAATAATAATACAGTATATTGATTGAAATGGGAAATGTACATCCCCTTACCACCTTATGGTTTCATTATTAAATATAATAGATAATTTTATAACTTAGAAAATATAACAATAAAAGGTTAACCCTTAAAGAAAATGAAATATGCAAATTATAAATACCTTTTAATTAATAGTTGAGGGGTGGGTGATGTTTTATTCTCACTAATAGAATCGCAATGGAAGAGAGACAGAGAGATGAATTCGATCGACTGGCTTCTTGCTCGACGTTAATGCAACTAAACGACTTGCTTTGTTTGTTTTATTGTATCAGTTCAATTTTACAAAAAGGCTTTTAAAAATAATTTCCAATTACGTAAGTCCTGTTTCTTTGATAATAATGATGACGAACATGGATGATTTTTTTTCCTTCTGAAACAAAGAAATATTTATTTATTAATTCTATCAACAAAATAATTTAAAAGAGATTATTTTTTAAAATAATTGTTTTATTTATCCCATAATCCTTTCACAAATATCCTTTTTAAATATAAAAATTCAATTTTCATAATATAAATCAAATAGGTTTTTTTTTTTTTAGAAAGTTAAAATAAGTATTAATCTATCTTTTTTAGTTTCTCTTACCTCTATATATGTTAATATATAGAGAGAAGTATTGGTTTCATGTCAAAAATTCGAAGACGAGATTTTGATGGATATATACGATTTGAGTTCCCCTGAATCAAAAAAAGTGGTTTTCGCGACATGGTCTGTCTGTCTGTGTGTGTGTGTGTGTTCAATTTTAAGCATGAAGGCATTAAGCTATTAGGTTGAAATTTTATATTTCAGTTTGGCACCTTGTGTATAAAAAAATGTACCGTACTCTCGGCAATTGAATATATGTCGACACAAAAAATCAGGTGTGACAAACAGAGAAAGTTGTGTGCTGTGCGACCACCACACCAGATTTTTTTTCTATTAGACGAGATAAAAAATAAAAATCTGGTGTGACTGGCGCACAGCACACAACTTTCTCTTACCTTCGGTAATCGAAAGTTGTGTACTGTGCTTGTCTCACCAGATTTTTTGTGTCGACATGTATTTAGTTTCCGACAGTACGGTACATTCGATTTTCAAGATGTAAAATTTATAAGTATGGGAAAATATTTATATTTTGTTACCATGGCAACCATTTCTCCTATCTTTTCTATGGAGTACAAGAGTAAAGTGGTCTTCAGAAGATTTCAATCACAAAATGAGAATATACATTTTATAGACAATCTAAAAAAATAATTGATTTTTGAATTTTAAAAAAAATCGTTGGAGCAAATTTTGAGAAAATCGAAAAAAAACTGAAAAAGTGCATCAGTAAAGTACTAGTACTTTTTGGTCGATTTTGTTCAAAAGCTTCGTGTCACGTCCCATGGGTTAGACACCCCGTCTAACTTAAATATAAAATTTCAACCTCCTAGCTCTTTTCGTTCTTGAGATATTTTGTTCACAGACAGACAGACAGACAGACAGACAGACCATGTCGCGAAAACCACTTTTTTTGGATTCAGGGGACCTCAAAACGTGAAGGAAGATCCATCAAAATCTCGACATCGAATTTTTGACATGAATCCAATACTTTCTCTCTCTATATATTAACATATATATAGAGGTACGAGAAAGTAAAAAGCAGCGATTATAATAACTTAACGTGTTTGTTTTTTGCAATATTAAAATTTACAATATATAAATGTAATTTTTCCTTATCATCCCTCTTAGAATTTTAATCATTTATTATAAAGGCTTAATAAAAAATTGAGTAGGCCTAATACTGTATTTACCTGATGAGAGAGAGAGGGAGGGGAGGCTGAGTTGTTTCTGCTTAAATTTTTAGGACTTTATAGACTTACCCTTAAATAACAAACCCCCCTATTAAATAAATCGCTAAAGAGTTTGCAATATTTTTTTTTAATCTTCTAATTAAATTTATACTTTCCTATGGAAATTTTTTTTATATTAAATTGCATAATTTATCATTCACTCACTCTCAGTCCATAATAACACACTGGTTCTAATAATTTGGTCATTGAGTTTATTGCATTATTAATAATTTCTTTGGCCAATATTACCATGAGGAATAATACATTGACAATATCTTGGCCCTGATGATGGTCCTATATGCGACCGAAACGTTGGCCCTGGCACTTTGCTTTTAATAAAAATTGAAAATATGGGGTTGATTCCCCGAACTTTCTCGTATATTCTTTTGGAATTACGTCTGGATGTGTGGTAACACGATTGCTTAAAAACCAAACAGCTAGATCAATGAAATTTTGGTATATGCTCTTTGCACTAAAATTGTAAAATTGTGTTTCACAAATTCATTTGTTTATATTTACCCTTTTTTTAATGACACCTGTATGATTTTGTTTTGATTTTTTATCAAAATTAACGAAAATTTTCTTTTTCTTCTGTGATTATTTTAAAAACTATTCAGTTTTCGAAAAATTGTCAATGAATAAAAACTTTTAAAATAGAGTAATTTATCATAATATAACAAAAAAATTGAAAATTTCAAAATTTTTGAAAAAACTTTTTAAGTAAAGTACTACTTCCAAGTGACGTATTTACTCCAAAAGTTGATAGAAATCTACAATTTTAGTGCAAGGAGCATAACCAAATTTCATCGATCGAGCTGCTTTGGTTTTTAAGCAATCGTGCCCCCCCCCCCCCACACACACACACACACAAAGACAAAAAAAGATTTTTTTTGGGGGCAGGGAGGTCTAAAACGTGGAGAAACATCAAAATCTCGAAGTCGGAAATTTTTTTAAATAACAAAACTCTCTCTATACGAGAAAGTAAAAACAACTAGCTGCGTTGCTCATTGGAGATTTCCTGAACCTTAAATAAATCATATTATCAGCTATACACCTCAGTTAAATCAAATTTCATAATGTTATTAAATAAGTTGCTTTTTACTTTTTTTCTATTAGATAAGGGATAAAAACAAAATTCTGTGATGTGATATTTGGGGAAAATTCAATAGAAATGAATATAAGCTTAATTGAATGTTATTTAACTCCCTCCATATTTGGATACAAAATGGCTAAAATAGAAATGCCTGGACCCCCAATAGATATTATCATATATAATGGTTATCGAAAAGTCTTATATGGCCTAAGTTGCCGAAGAGACTGTGTGAATGTGAGTGTGAGTGAGAAAAAAGTGTGAGCGTTAAAAAAGAAAAAAAAAAAACTCCCTCCATCCCACTTCGCACATTTAATTATCAATTGGCAAGGGATGAATAATTGAATAATATATCTAATAAATCAGTGAGTGTTATTAATTGAATAACGTTTATTTACCTGAGGAAGAGAAGAGAGAGATTGAGATGTTGCTGAACCGACATGCGAATTACTCAATTCCGACCCTGACTTTAAGCGCTCTGAATGGAGTGGCGGGGAGTGGAGTCATCTTCAAGAAGTAGGGAGCGAAAGTCTATAACAAGAGATAATAATACAAAATTATTTACAAAAATTTGGTCGATTTTGTGTCACGACCCATGGGTGTGCCTAACTTGAATATAAAATTTCAACATCCTAGCTCTTTTTGTTCTTGAGAAATTTTGTTCACAGACAGACAGACACACACACACACCACACACACACAGACAGACCATGTCGCGAAAACCACTTTTTTGGATTCAGGGGACCTCAAAACGTGAAGATCCATCAAAATCTCGACATCGAATTTTTGACATGAATCCAATACTTTCTCTCTATATATATATTACATATATACATAAGAGAAAGTAATTAATAATCAATTAAAAAGAGATGGTTAAAAAAAAATTAGTTTTAATTAGTGATTTTTTTTTTTTTTTTTTAATTCTCCCTCCTTTTTTCTTCTCCCCCCCCCCCCCCCCCCCCCCCCCCCCCTTCCTTCCGCCCAGCCCCGCCCTTCCAAGCCTTTTTAAAAAAACCGTTGTAATTAATAAATGTATTTGGGGTGCAGGCATTTTTTTTTAAACCCCATGTGATAAAAAAGCTTAAAAAAAAACATCGGGGCGCCGGGGGGCCACCCCCGCGGTTGGGGTAAGGGGGGAGGTACCCCACCAACCACCCCCAACCCGGGGGCTTAATTAGTGATTAGTGAATTTATATTCGATAATATCAAGTCAATATGCAAATATATATTTATATCTCAATAAACTATATTTTTTTTTTAAATCCAAATTTCCAAAAAAACTAAATTAAAATAAGAAAAGAACAAATATATGTAATATTAAATAGATATTACCTTATAATTTATATTTTTGATGGTTGGATGTCATTTTGTTCTCACCCAAAGTTAAACTATCTCAGATGATCCATAATCAAATCTAAAATTAAATTAATTTTATTTTAATATCAGAATAATAGAATAAAATTAATAGATATACTAGATTACCTAATTTTATATTTTGAATAAAAGATCTCGCTGGAGTTTCAACAAAACTAATGAGACTTAGTCACTTCTGATTCCGATAAATCATAGTGCCAAAAGAAGACTTGACATGTTCTACAACTAGTGGTTAGCTTGGGAATGAAGGGATGTCCCTCTTGTGTTTAGGGCATATCAATGGGTGAATTAATATATTTTAGTTCGGCTCAGCATCTTTTTACCACTAGATAGTCATTCGAAGCCCCTTTCCAAAGGTGAGAGCCATCAGTCGAGACATGACTGAATTTGGGCCTTGTTACTTTACTTTACTTTATGCAAATAGGCGCGATGTTGAACAAATCTGCCTCCAGAGGGAACGATCCTTTGTTTTATCTCTCCAGTTTTCCCATTCTCCGATCGCAGCCAGATCGTTCCTGACTCCATCCATCCATCTCATCCTCGGTCGTCCCAGAGATCTTCTCCCCCACTGGATTTAAGTCGAATGCCACTCTTGGCCAACGCGAGTTGTCCATGCGCGCCACGTGACCAAGCCATTGTAGACGCCTGCTCTTCATAATTCCCACAATATTAGCCTCTCCGTATAGTTCAGTTCCTCTAGCTCTCTGTTGTACCGTCTTCTCCCGTACTAGTGTCTCGTACAGGGCCAAAGATCTTTGTTAGAACTTTTTAAAAACCAGGAGCCTATTACAATCTTTCACCTTTATGCTCCAGGTCTGGCATCCATAGAGAACAACGGGTTGTATAAGGTATTTTATATACGAAGCTTGAGGTCCTCAGATAGACTGCGGGGCCTTGAAGAGGGATATAATTTGCTGCGGTGAGAAGTAACGCTTAGATTTAAAGTGAAACCCGAGCTTCTGAAATTTAAAAGAAAATACAGTAATTATAATAATTGAATGTTAAATTTTGTTCATTTATATATCTTACTGACTAGAGAAACAAAAGTCATCCATAAAAAATTCTTTTTTACTTTCTCGTATAATACATAATAAATGTATTGTGCTCTTTTAACAACTCCGGGACAGATACAATTTGATGATGGAAAAATAAAGTTTTCTCAAAACGTCTCATTAATTGTAATAAAATCAGAGGTTTTAATTTTTGGCTGCTCCTGCTTCCTTCCTTGTATTAAAATTCAAGTATTTTAGCGTATTTTATACTCACAAAAATTTGTAGTTTTCTCTCACGTCAACAAAACGAAGGCCAGGCCACCAGTGCTTTTTTACGAGTTCTTGATCCATTCAAGATGCGAATATATCTGTAAATAAAAATGCATTATTATAATTATTGTTAAATAAAGATTGGAAATGATATTATGTAGTCTAATTAAAAATTAATAAAAGTGATGAAGTGAAGTTTTTAAATAGCTAAAGTAATTTATAATAAAAAAATAAATTCCTGGTTCCCAAATCCCTAATTAATAAATACAATTAAAAGGACGAAATGAAGTGAGAGAAGAAATTTCAATTATAAATCATTAGTTCAACTTGTAATTAATAATACATTATAATATAAATATTATATATTTTTTAAAATTTAATGGAATGGGATCTTCTCAAGAAAGTTAATTATTTTATCTAAAAAAATTTTCAAAAATTGCTGCAACTATAATTTTTAAATTGTGAGTTCATGATTTAATTAAACATTTTCTAATTGACAAATGATTGATTTATAAATAATTTTCTTGAAAAAGCCCCAGGTGCAAAGAAAGGTAAAATAAGTGACATAAGGGTGTACCCGGGGAAGGGTGAAAAGTTCCAAAAAAATCTAAGGAAATTTCTACTCTTAAAAATAAAATAAATTCCTGAGTTCATAGAGCCACCCACCCTGAATTAAATGAACATTTCTTATTATTATTAGAGATTGCAGTGGAGAGTTTTTAGATTGAAAATTAAACACTTACAAAATCGAACGTTTTCAGAAAAAGACATGTCTAAGTTGAGATATTCTTGTTTTATCGGCCTGTTTCTTTTGACAATGAACTCCATATGATTCTTCCAGCAATTAATCTACTAATCATCTTCTTCTTCATTGCCAGCCGCTGAGTTGTCCATTTTTGGTCTGAAAAAATATAAAAAAAGGAAAATATTTAAAAATACAGTTTTTTAGTTAGTATTGATTAAATTAATGAATCGGCTATCCAAGGTTTGTGTCCTAATTTTAATTATAAATTAAATGTTGTAATTATATTTTCCTCTCAACGAACGAAATAATTAAAAGGCATTCTAACATAAGAATTCGCAAATAAATAAGTTATTTCTCGAGTTTTTTCCTTAAAAAAAACTATTAGCAAACTCTAATGATAGTACTTCAAAAATATCTAATTATAATTTGAAAAAATTTAATTATTCATATTTATTTTAACAGTAATGAGAAAAATTTTTATTTTTTAAGATATTATTTAAGTTCACTGGGACTCGAGTCAAAGACGTTAAGAAATTCTATTTTGTTTGGATTAAAGTGAAAATTATAAACGTTGATTTACCTCTTTTATGTAGCTGCATTTCCCTATGAGTTTTTATCCATCCCTCGTGATGCTGAATTCCTTTCAGCAGGAGATCCTGGAACAAAGATTTTGATTATTTGTCATATCTATTAAAATATTAAATATATTTAAATTGTTTTTTTTTTTCCCCCCCCCCCTCCCTCCCCCCCCCTGCCTTTTCATTAATATATTTGCTGTATCATTTCTTATCTTTTTTCTTGATTTTTAAACTACTGTATATCTATCTAATTTTGATATTAAATAAGTCATATTTTTTAAGTGAATTTTTATTTAACCTAATCTCCTTAAATTTCCTTATTTATTTGCTACAGTATATATATTTTTCTCAGACGAGTTAATCCATGCTACTAGAGATTGGCAGCGGTCAGAGAAAACAAAATAAAATATTATATTTTTAGACATGATAAGTAAAAAAAACTATTCCAGCCCGACTGGGCTTCAGGGCCGGATCTAGGGGGGGGGGGGGGCAGTGGGTGCGTGTGCCCCGGGCGGCAGATATCAGGGGGCGGCAATTAAAGAAAGATTTACTAAAAAAAAAGGTAAAATGATATGAATTTTGTATAGAAAATTTTAAGGAGTGAGCGGCAAATTAAATTTTGCCCCCCCCCCTACAAAAAATCTCCTAGTTCCGGCCCTGCTGGGCTTTAAAAGTTTTAGATAAGAATAATTCATCGCTTGGTTTTGCTTGATTAAAAAAAATTATATTTATTTCAAATATTTAAATAAAAACATTGAAATTAAAATAAATCAGAACCAGAGGTCATAGTCATCGTTCTCCGGAAGCAAAATTGATTTGAAAATTAAAGAATAATTCTGATAACATTTTACCAAAGGGACATTTCCTTAGCTAATTTAAATTATATTATTATTAATCCTCGTCCCCAACTATTCTGACTTTCCACGATGTTGCCTTCCCATCAACCTCTACATCGAGCATTAAATTTATAAACACAAACCCCGGCCAAATTCCCTAATAAATTTAATTTAAAAAAGATAATGTTGAATTGAAAATGAAAAAAAATTTCTAGTTTTTCAAATCACGAATTGATTTTAATAAAAGAAAAAAAAATGAGATTTTATTATTAGTGTCCTAGACTGAATAGATAAAATACTAAAATATATAAAAGTAATTTTATACCGTTCAACGAAATTTGCCTTCTATCTTAAAAAATTAATAATTAAATCGAAAGATCATTAAGTCAAACGTAATAAAGTTATATAATATATATGAAAGTAAGTGAAAAGAAAGGCCGAATTATAATCAGATGATAAAAAAAAAATTATAGGCTTATGTCAGCCCGGATTATTTTATTTTCACCTTGTCATTTGGAACTAAACGTCATCCATTTTCAAGTCAAGGTTTGTTAAAATTTTACTGCCTGCTTCAGTTGTTAAGATGGGTAGAATATTAGCAGAGCCTTTCCTTTTGCTGAGTTCCCATCAGAGTAAAATATATATATATATATATATATATATATATTTTATATATATATATATAATTGATGGAAGATGTTAGTTATATCATTCAAAGCTCGAAGAAAAGTAGCAAACGTCAAGTTCTTTGGTCCAAATCACACCTAAAGTTAAAAATAAAATGAACATTTAATAAAGATTTTTACTTGAAAAAATATAAAATGCCTTAAAATAATTAGTGATTAAATTTTTTCATTCCTCCCTTTACTCTTGAACTATCTTGATATTTATTTAAGACAAATAGTAGATATTATAGGAAAAAAACGTGTTAAAAAATAATAAACTCACCAAATAGGAATGCGAGATGACAAGGAGATTATCGGGAATAATAAATAGATGTATCTTGGATGAAATTCTGAAAATAAAAAAAATATATATGTTATTTAAAATTAGTAAAACAAATTTCAATTTATTAACGCTTACCTTATTTAATGATGTTTAATTTCTTTGATAGCTTAAGTCCCTTCTATCATCTATTTTTGAAAATGAATATAATTCCATTTCTATTTCGTTTCATTATATATATATATATATATTATATATATAATATATATATATATATATGATGGATCAAAGCTTGAAGTAAAGCAGCTGACAACAAGTTATTTAGTGTAAATCACACCTAAAATTAAAAATAAAATGAGCATTTAATAAAGATTTGCATTTGAAAATGCCTTAAAATAATGAGTGATTAAAATTCATTTGAAAATAGAGACGGTAAGTAAAGATCCAATGAATCTGACATATTCAGATTGAATGACACTTGAATTATTTCATAAATTATTTATAAAAATGGATAATAATGGATCGAAAAATAAAGAAATGTGATTAAATCATTTGTTTCTGTGGTTCATGAAAAAATTTAAATGTCAAATTCAAAGCGAACAGTCAATGATTTAATAAAATAAATAATCTATTTAATGTATATAATTTACATATCGAAATTAAATTTAAAATAAATATTAAATGATTAAAAGAGAGGAAATATTAAACAAATGAGAATAAAATTTGACAGACAGACAAAGGTTATCCTGATGAAACATGAGTTTATAATATTTGTCTTGTTTTATTTAATAATTTAATTGAAAAGGTGATTATATTATAAATTTTTATTAAATATTTTCAGGAAATTCACCCTCCCTTCCCTTTATTATTCTAAAAGAGGTGGGGTAACCAATTTGATCGAGATATATCCAAAATAAGGAAAATTTTGAAGAAATACAAGGACCACATTAACCATTAAAAATATATATTTTTACTTACTTTTGTTTTTCTTTCTCCATTTAATTTAGATGACAAAAACCTTGCGTCTGACCTATTCTGATTGAGAAATAAAAAATTTATTAAATAGAGTTAAAATATAAAAAATAATTTTATCGAAAATTTTTATTTTTTTTAATAAACAATGATAAAGGGGCTAACTTCAGATGATAATTGAAAAAAAAACAAAGAATAATTTTTTCTTAATCTTCAAATAAATACTCACTGCTGACTAGTTTACACTTTTGACCACTTTTGACATTACTCAACATTCATGAATCTTTCGTTTTTTTCATTTAGGCATGCTATTTGTTTTGTCACTAAGCCGAGAATTCCCTAGTTTTTTAAATTTTCTTTAATCGAAAAACCGAACTGCAACCGAAGGACCGAAACAATTAGGTCTGTCCCCTGAAGTTGTTTTTCACTAGTGTCGACTTCGGTTGTTTCGATTTCTTCCAGTTCGGTTCAAACCATCCAGTTAGACTATTCGGTAGCCCTTAAAATAAATTCCCCTTCGGGCCCGAAAATTTTTTAAACTACCGAATCCTTCTACTGGATGTTTTACCGTGGCGAGCCGACCAACACCGAACCGAACCGAGAATTCCTAGTTGTTTTGAATTTTTTTCTAAAATAAAATACCGAACTTAAAACGAAGGTCTCGAGCGCCTCCCCTCTCGGACAAGGATCCTGCAACTTCTTTAATATATTCTGGATGGATATTTTTATTTAAATTTAAATATAAGAACCAAAAGACACGGGTCTCCATCGGTGGCCCGCGGACTCAAGATGTTCTTAATAAGTGTACAAACTCGAGCCTTTTTACTAAAAAAACTGAATACTTTACTTTTAATACAACATGAGTTAGCTCCTTTATCTTCAATATTAAAAAAATAAACAATTTTCGATAAAATTATTTTTTATATTTCAACTCTATTTAATAATTTCTTTACTTATCTCAATCAAATCACATTTGTCATCTAAATTACAATGAAAAAAAACCCAAAAAATATTTTTAATTAAGTTTATTTCTTCAAATTTTCCTTATTTAACACCACCCTAAAAAATAATAATATTGAACAAATTAAATAAATATTTAAATACATTACTGACCTTAAATAATGGAAATAGTTGAGAATAAATAAGCCGATGTGATGGGAGAAAAATTCTTGACAGCCAAAGTCATGGATGAGATAAAGAGACGAGGCATTCGCTTCCGTTTTCAATGGCGTCAAAGACATTGCAACGCAACTTCGCTCTTGTAAAAAAATAATAATAATAATAATTAAATTTATTAATTTATATTATATACTCATTATTTAATAAATATTAAAATAAATGAAAGTGAATATTTTTTTAAAATTCAATATCTCCAATTAAAATTTTTTAAATTTAAAAATGACAATTAACTTAATTAAAAAATTCTAAATATGGTTTAAAGATTTAATTTACAAAATATAATTTAATATCAGGCAAAATAATTCTCATAACCCGTCACTATAGGCCTATTATTTAAATAATTTCTTCAATAACCGAGACAGTGGCGGATTAATGCAATTTCGTCGGGGGGGGGGGCGGTTTTTTTTTTTTAATTTAAGGACTTTAGCAGCATCTATGGCCATTCCTATTCATTTAAATTGATTGGTAACAAATTCGATTGAAATTAAAGAGCGGAAATCATAATTTCTTTAGATTGCTAGTTTTTATAACTTTTTGAATTTCTTCTCGCCCCCCCCCCCCTTAATCCGCCCCTGAACTGAGGTGGCTCGCTGGTGTAGCAGGCTAGGGTGTCGGCTTCTACAAAGAAGATCCCTGTTCAAACCCTGGGCGTGCGGGATTTCTTTTTCACTCCATTTGTATCAAATTTAAAATGTTGCTTCTCTAGGGTGTAAATAATTGAAAAATGATATTACACACCTAAAAAAGCCTTTTTTTTATTTAAAATAAATTTATTTCTTATTTTCATATTATGGTGCAAAATTAATTAAAATAAATTAATTTGGACAACTCTTACAAGTTAGTCATAGCCGCCTAATCAGGGGGCGCAGCCCCCCTCGATCCCCTCGCTCGCCTCTGGCGAGCAAATGCCCGCCTCCGGTGGTCAAATTTATTGCCAATTTGAGATATTTCTTGTTACAATGCAAGTGTTAATATATATATATATATATATATATATTATATATATATATATATATATATTTATTTAAATACATGTATCGATCGATGGCTTCCGGCGGGGTGTAATTTTTATATTACCTATTTCAACGCTTCATCAAAGCCAAAATAACCATTTTTCGAATTTAGGAACAGAACTGAGATTTCTATTTTATTTCAAATAAATTTTTTCATCTTGACTGTCTCTGTGCTTTTCTAATAGAGAAATCTCTCTTTACTTACCTTTTTTTAGAGAAAAGGTGGCAGGTGATTTTTTCCTAGTATTTGTATCCCTTCTGAAAATAACAAACACCAAGGGTGCGCTTTAAGCGTTGCTCAAGCCGTTCGATTTGGCGCTAGAGAAGAACTGGTAGTTTGGACTTTAGATAATGGCAAGTTCCTTCCTTATTTCCGAAATCATTGCAAAATATTAAAAGATTATGAATTGTTTTCTTTCAAAAATAATAAATTGAAATATTATCTAACGACAGCACAATGAATTTTCTTTTTATAAACCATTCCGGAGGACATCCAAAAATTTTTCTTCTGAGTTCAACGAAACGTGCGTAAAATAGCCAGGAGCTCAGAATCAGTGAGTGGAGCGTCCAAAATATCGTCAAACGTATGCGTCGCATCATTTCGACCCCAATGGATTCGTGCTTCAGTAAGAATGGGCTGACTCAAACTGTACGCTCAAAGACTGCCTGTTTCCAGGCTTTTGGGGCAAAAGCCTTTGGCCGCAAAACTCACCCCGATTCGATTGTTGTCAATCATGGAGCAAAAAAATCTCAGGAAAACGCTCTCAAAACGGTTCTCACCGGAGACCTTAGGCGACGAAGCCATTGCTAAATATAATGAAGCCCAAGGGCAATTTTGTGCATTTCTTGTAAAATTTTTGTTCTAATAAACGTTATTTATTTTTTTTTTCATTTCGGCTCGAGGCCATTTGACTTTATAAATTTATTAATTATTTATTTTAAATCATACTTCAGCGGGCGTTCAATGGACTTGTTTTTCAGGGGGGCCCCTAAGCCGATTTTCAGGGGGCAACACTTCCCGTTAGCTTAAAAACATTTGATCTTAATAACTGCTGTTCATCTCTTAGTATTTAAAGCTTTCTCACTGCGACAAGGTGGAGGTATACTGTGAAAGGTTTTTTTTGTATTTTTTTTTTGTTTTATATATTTTTTTGTATCATTTTAATTTTCCAGGGGGGGGGGGGCAAGTGCCTGGTTGCCCCCCCTGCGGACGCCCATGAGCCCAAGATGGCAATTTTGTGCATTTCTTGTAAAATTTTTGTTCTAATAAACGTTATTTATTTTTTTTTTAAGTCATTTCGGCTGCAGAGGCCATTTGACTTTTATAAATTTATTAATTATTTATTTTAAATCGATACTTCCAGCGGGCGTTCAATGGACTTGTTTTTCGGGGGAACCACCTATCCCGATGTTCAGCACCACTTGGCGTTGCTTAACAACATTGATCTTGGTGGCTGTTGTTCATTCTTCTTGCCAGGCCCGCCGGTTTCTAACATTATTATTTCTTCAGTTGAATTAGTTTGTTTATTTGGCAGGCTATTTTAATACTGTTGAAATATCTGGAAAAATTTCAGGAACTTTCCTTGTGGGTTTTTTTCATAACATTGTCCAACTCCTGCTCTGGGTACGTGGATGGCGACCACGAGCTACCCGAGCTGGGACTCTATTTCTTTTACATGTCTGTCCCTTCTTTCTATATTTTCAACAGAGGTCAGACCGTGCGACGGGCCGGCCTGTTCTAATTCTTCCGGTCACAAAAATCCCATTCTGCCGACCTCCACATAAGGCAAGGAAAGAAGAAGAAGAAGATGGTCCAACTCAAGTAGCTTCCAGGGTCTCAGTTTCTTTTCTTGTACTGTCCAGGCGAATTTCTACACACATTTTTCTGCATCGTAATTGAATTTTCTTTCTGTGTAAATAAATTTAAATGCATCAAGATTACAGAGAGAATCGAGCAAAGAATAAAAATTGAACAATTATTTATTTATTTTCTTATTTTTTTTAATTTGTTTCTTTTTTTTTCATTATAAAGGAGTTGAAAAATAATACAATCAGTTTTTTTTTTTAATTTTTTTTTTTAGTTTCAACATTTAATAGTTTTTGACATTAGAATTATTTACAAAAATAATTTATCATTAAAAACTGTTTGTAAAATTTTACTTAATTGGCTGGGTGTGTTTTAATTAATTAAATGGTCATCACATATTTTAAAAAATCATTATTTCAATTAGATTATAATATATACACGATTACTTGTCCTTTTTTTATTATAATATCATTGAATTTAATTAGTTTATGGATCAACTCATCTATTAAATCAGATTTTTTTTTTTACTGCCCGTTTTAACTTTTGCTTATTTGGCAACATAGATTTTTTCATATAAAAAAGTTTTTTTTTTTTTAGGGAATGCACCTAACTTATTTTAATAAATTTGCTAAACTATTTACAAATTTTAAATTGATCCATGCACCTATACCTTTAAAAATTTGACGGAGCAATCGTTTTGATAGATGTATTTATCATCTTCAATTTTTTTTTTTTTTTTTTCACTACGTTTAATTGAATATTTTTCACATTAGCTGGCTATTAATTTTATATATATATATATATACATGACTGAAAAATGTAATGGATGTAATGAATTAAGTGTAGTGAGTAAACATAACGCCTAACCATGATCACAGCAGGCCAATGGGAGTTGAAAACAAGAAAGTGTCTTTAGTCTTTGCAGCGACTAATTTAAAATAAAAAAAACAGCTTTTGCAAGAATCATTATTCATATTCATGCTCTAACAGAGCTAGTAAAGAATCAGGATTGATTTACTCAATAAATTTACAATATATATATATATATATTTTATATATATAAAACAAATTAAATAGAAAATAAAATAAAAACAATATGAAAAGGTTGCATTGAGTTGAACTATTGAATTAAAAAAAAAAAAAAGAATAAATGTAAGTATTCAATTGAATTGAAAGAATAATTTTCCAGTCTTTTGAAAGTATACTATGGCAAGTTTTTTATCCTCTCCGTTCAATCAATCAAAATAAATTTTAGAATAATGAAGAAAGCGAATTTTTTTTATCGAGAGACTGTATTATATCTCAAAATCAAGGATATTAGAAAAAGAAATTCCGTTTCTTTATGAGAGGAAAACCAAATGGGAAATTAATTATTATTATTTGAAATTCCATTCGGGATCCCCGTTTATTTACCCGAGGTGCTTTCGTGAACGATAATTAATTACATTAATTATTATTATTATTATGGGAGTTCTTAATTATAGACCACATTTATTATTATTTATTTGTATTAATTATTTAAATACTGTACAACGTTTCGACTGAAAAATAAGTAGCATAACGTTGTACAGTATTTATATTTTTAATATAATAGACCACATTTTGAATTAATTATTTATTTAAAGTATAAATACTGTTCTTTAGGCTGCTTATTCTGCAGTCGAAAAGTGTACAGTATTTATATTTTTTGAATTATATTAAAAAATATAAATACTCTACAACGTTAGGCTATTTATTCGATAGTGGAAACGTGGAAACGTTGTACAGTATTTATATTTTTAATAAATAATTAATAACAAATTACTAAATGTGGTCTATAATTAAAAACTCCCATAATAATAATAATAATAATACAAATCTTTAATAAACAAACCCTTTTATTTCTTACTCCTGGTTAAGCTCTCATTCTGACGCAGGGCCGGATCGAGGGGGGGGGGGGGGTGCGTCTGCGCCAGGCGACAGATATCAGGGGGCGGCAATTAAAGAAAGATTTACTAAAAAAAAGGTAAAATGGTATGAATTTTGTAAATTTTAAGGAGGGGGCGGCAAAAAAATTTTGCCCCCCCCCCTTAAAAAAATCTCGTAGTTCCGGCCCTGCCCTGACGTTAAAATAAACTTAAAATTTTAATCAAGATAAAAAAAATAATAGGATATTTTGATTTTCCTCTCAATAGAAAATCCATTTTATTTGAAATTTATTTTTCTATAATGCAGTATTTTAGGGATATATTGTCTCGCGATAAAACAATTCACCCAGTATATGACGTTAGATGAATAATTATTATGGGAGTTTTTAATTATAGACCACATTTTGTTATTAATTATTTATTAAAAATATAAATACTTTACAACGTTTCGACTGCTTATTCTGCAGTCGTTTTCAAGGAGTCGGAGCAACAGTGCTATGCAGTCGAAACGTTGTACAGTATTTATATTTAAAAAAAATAATTAATACAAAATATGGTCTATAATTAAAAACTCGGATAATAACAATAATAATTCAAAAAAGGTATATATTCAAGAATAAAAAAATAATTTTGGGAGTGAAAAGTCCCAAAAAATTTAGTTGTTGAATGATTATTGCAAGCAACATTTATCCTAAGGATGGTAAACATTTAATTAGAGACTAAAAGTTTTAGTCCAAAAACTCCTAAGTGCTTTCCAGGCCTAAGGAGTACAAACAATGCGAATTTTACGCAAGTTGTTGTTTCAACAATTTTTTAAAATTAAAAATTATTGTATGAAATATAACTTTTTCCAGCAGCCACCAATATATTTGTTGACAAACAATGCCAAAGAACCGCTGAATTACAAAAATAAAAAGAACTTTCCAGGTAATAAATTTAGAATATAAACTAAGATCAAATCAAGTTTATATTTTAAATTTGTTATATTTCATACATTAAAGAAACAAAATTTTCGCGATTGTAAGTTATTTACTTTAAAAATATTTATATTTCCTAGGGAAAATTGTTCCCAATGTTTTGAAAATCAAATTAAATAAAAATAATAAAAAATGTACGTACCTTCTCGAATTGTTTTTATTTAATTTTTTATTTTTGTTATTTTTATTTTTGAACAATGAGAGAGAGATTAATGAAATATTCGGGCGGCTTATAAAAATATCTTTTATAAAAATCTCAAAGCCGTATCGATGGCTTGACACTCCCTTAATAGCAAGCAAATAATATAAAATAGTACGACGAGATCAGAAGGAGTTGTGCCGCCTCCAGGGCAAGGCACAGCCGATCAATGTTAATGTATTTATTTATTTTACAAGTAAATCTTGAAGCGAAGTCCTCGTTCCCTTTTTTTTTTAATTTTTTTATTAATTTTTTTTTTATTTGCAATTTGCACTTTAATAACTTTATAAAGCATTTGTTACAAAATGCTTGCAGTGACACTTGTAACATAATATTGTATTTATATATTTATAATATGTATATAGGCTATATACATCAAAACACAATATTTTATATGTGTCTGGTTAATACATACATATATCTATGTGAATAGATATTTTTATATGTATATACAAAATGCGGATTGAAAAGCAACAGATGTGTGCCCCTTTTTAGGCAACGAAGGCGCATAGGGCAGTGGGCGTAAAGTTTACAATCAAACGCTCTCCTAGCCTTTGCAATTGTCAGGGCCTGTGGAACCTGAAAACATATAAAAAACAATTATTAATAATAAGTTTATATAACTTGGCAAATTTAATAAAAGCAATTTTTTATAAATTGTTTAATTATAGACCACATTTGTTATTAATTATTTATTAAAAATATAAATACTGTACAACGTTTCTACTGAAGAATAAGCAGTCGAAACGTTATAGAGTATTTATATTTTTATTAAGAATTTAACAAGAAATGTGGTCTATAATTAAAGACCCCCAAAATAATAACAATAATTCAGACCACAAAAGCTTTAATTAACATTAAAATAAAAAATTTTCTTTTTTTTTCTCAATCACAAAATAATAAATAAATAAAAATAAGTAATCTTATTATTTTATGGCTCTGGACGTTTAATCGGAACCCGAAGGAAATCAATTTTCAAAGTACGGTATATATTTTAAAATTTGCTACAGGAAATATATAACAAACAATTTATATGATTAGTAAGATTCAACAAATAACTGATGAAATTAGTATTACTAGGGGAAAAACACCAGAAAATATTTTTCTTTTTTAAAATGCTAGGGGGCCATTCATTAATTACGTAAGGAAAATTTTAGTCAT
>JAKCPI010014209.1:0-14263 GCA_023213315.1 Euborellia annulipes | reverse complement strand
CCACTCACACCAGATGTTTTATTGATATTTATATTAAACTTATTTTCAAAATGTGAAATTTTGAGAATAGTGGTTTAATTTCATAAAGTGGCCATGGAATTTTTTTCTTTTCATATTAATTTCCTATTCATTAAACTAATTTGAGCAAAGAATAATGAAAAAATCCTTTAAAAATTAATCAAATAAATATAATAAAATAATTTAGTTTAATAATTTGATAAATTTAAAAGTGGAAATAATCTCGTTTTTATAAAAAAAAAAATTTTCTTTTTTTTTTTTTTTGGTAATTAATTTTAATTCATTTGATAATTTCAAATTAAATTTATTATTAATAATAATTTTTCATTTAAAAAAGGATCCTATTAATTTATATATGAGAACGAAAATGTAATATGAAGCAGGGTTTCGTGAATTTCCGGTCCAGCATTCTCGTATTAAATTCTCCCCTCCTTTTGCTTTCCCAACTCCAATACAAACTCTATTCGATACTAGCTGACATTTCGTGAAAACAAAGCATTTTCAAACTAATTTTATAAGAACCAGCCCCACCCCCCGCTAGCTGGCTCCGGGCGCCTGCGGCGGACCCTCGCCTTTTCTTAATTATAAAAAGGAAATTATTACTACGTATTCCAATCCAGTGCCTGCTTGAGGATTTGTTTACATTCATAGAATATATAAATACAAAGAATACATAGATATTTCTCTATACATTTCCTATGGGAGAAATCGTAAATTTAGGAAGTAATAACTCAAAAAGTTATAAGAATTCCAGGACTCAAGTATTTTTTTTTTTTTGGACTCTCAATAACGTCCTTTATAAGCCTGCAAAATTTCGTTTCAAATTCCAACGGGAAGTTGGTCAAACAGAGCGTGACAGACAAATAGACAGACAGACGGACACTCAGCTATTATATATATAGATATCTTAAACATAAACTGTTTTTTTTTTTAGCCTTGCTAATTTATTTTTTTTCTCTTGCCTATATATTTTGATATATAGAGAGAAAGTATGGATGGGTTCATGTCAAAAATTCGATGTCGAGATTTTGATGGAAATACACGCTTTTACCACAATCTCCTCTGAGTTCAAAAAAGGGGGACACGCAATTGTCCGACTGTGTTTTTTCAAAATAAATCATGAAGGCAATGAGCTCGAGAAATTTTATATCCAAGTTAAATACCCTCCTGTGATGGGTGGTTCATCCCAATCTATGACTAATTCATTCCTATTAATGCCAAAATCAACAAAAAAGCACACAATAAGTCGCATACAGAAGAAAAATGCACATATTATTGTTACAATGATAATAACTTTAAGATATCCCTGATTCTATCATTTAAATATCTGTACAAAAAGGTTTTATACAGAATAACATAAAAATCTAATTAAAAACTTTGAATAATGGATTAGCCCTTGATCATAAAAGAAATGAACCAGTGTTGACAACTTTTGAATATTTAAAAGTTAATGTCACCAAAGAGAGAAAAAACTTAAGATGGATCAAATCCCTGGAGTGATCAAATCTCCCTCTCCCCAAGTCTACTGTAAAATTAGAATTAAAAAAAAAACCCTCGAATGAAATGCGAAACACACGAGATGAATGATAAACTATCCAATTTCCAAAATGTTATTTTAATGATTGTTTTTTTTTTTTTTTGAGTGGGATAGAGTTACCAATTGAACAATTTTTTTTTTTTTTTTTTGAAGATTTTATATCAATTAAAAAAAAAACATTGGTATTTTTAATAATTTTTTTTTTTTTTTTTAATTTCCTACAACGATCTTAATTGACTTCAAACGAGAACAGGATTTGATTTATCATTTAAAGCTGTTTTTACTTTCTCTTTCCTATATGTATATGTTAATATACAATTACCAGGTATATCGAGAAAAGTATTAGATTCATGTCAAAAATTCGATGTCGAGATTTTGATAAATATACATACATCTTTGAGTCCAAGTTAAATTTTCTCACTATTTCCTTTGACAATTTCTTTCAAATTTTAAACATATACTATTTCCCGAAAATAATACAAATTACACCAGGTCTCGTCTTTGGTAAACCTCGAATTCTAGTACTTTACTGATGTACTTTAGTTTTTTCCACTTTTCTCGAAATTTTCTTTACAGATTTCTTTCAAATTTGAAATATTTATTATTTGTGGTATTGAAAACAAAGTACGATTGATCTCGTCTTTGGGAAAACAGGCGTACTAGTACTTTACTGATGTAATTTTTTAGGTTTTCCAATTTTTTTACAAAATTCACTTTGATTTATTTCAAATTTTAAGTAACAATATGAAATTAAGCTAAGTTTTGTCTTTGGGATACTTCGAGTATAGTATAATACTTTTTTATCAAAAGGAAAAACCCCCGGGCTCCAGCTCGATCATCCAGGAACTATTATTAAACTAAATAACGGATATCGTAAAAAGTCTTATATGGTCTAAGTTGCCGAAAAATACTGTGTGTATGTGTGTGTGAGTGTAAATGGAAAAAAGTGTGAGTGATAAAAAAAAAAATATCTTGAATTCTAATATATAGGCGGAAACTAAATATATGTCGACACAAAAAATCTGGTGTGACAAGCACAAAACAGATCTTTCGTTTACCGAAGGTAAGAGATATTCTTGTGAATTCCTTCCTTATTCAATATTAAATCCTAAGAGCATCTTCTAATTACTCTATTATGGCAGTTGAAATCAGAAATCCCTTTGAGTATAATTCACTGAATAAGGTATGTTGGTATTCTAAATCCTAAATGAGTTTGGGAATTAATGTCCCTCTTGAAGGCAAACATATTCTTATGGGATTTAACTGGATTGGAATGCTGAGATGTGACCTATTGAAATTGCATTGGACTAACTAACAAAGGGAGTTCTAATCCCTTGGGCCTTTTGAATGATCAAACGTGATCTAGTATGACAATACTTATGTTATTATGATTGTATTGTTTTTGTGGGCTGTCGAGACTTCAAAAAATTATTATTATTTTATAAAATATCTAAAAAACTAACTTTCTAATATTATAATTTTTTCAATATATAAATATAAAATTGGAGATCTTTGTACATTCGATTAATATTGCAATAAAAAGAATAAAAAAATTAGAAACTTTTAGCTTGAAAGATGTCGAAATTTAATAGTGATCTTGTATTCACAATTTATCAATAAAAATTAATAAATAAGAAATTATATATAATATTTAAGATTATTATATATATCGCGTAGATAAGCTGCGAAACGGAAATTTATATAATTAGAAATTACTTCCTGTACCCGAAAAAAAATGTAAGGGGGTGCCGCCGGGAGTCGAACTACGTATCCACCGATTAATTAATGGTAAGGGCACATTGAGCGCAAACATGAAGTAATATCTAATTATATAAATAAAAAGTAAATTTTATTGGATTCAAGTTCATGCCCCCTTAGCACAAATTTTATTTTTAGAAATCATATTTCATTTCTAAGCAAACCAAAAATAAAGTTAGGGATCGTTGCTTTTCTTAATTAAATTTAAAAAAAAAAAAAAAGTAAAATATAATTTTAAAAATATTATTTTTAGTTGTAGTTATATATTTTCTTAGGCATTCTATATTCAAAGACCCAGATACCAAAATTTTGTCGAGAAATGTGTATTGTTTCAGAAGTCAAGATTTGTTTGCATAAATTCGATAAAATGAACAAATATGAAAATAAAAAATGTTGATATGTACTCACCGATCATAAGAAGACTGACGGTGAGATGCTCTCTTCCGGAAGCCTTCATGGCACCAAGGACAGTACCAACCACTGCACAACAGACACCAACGAAGGCGATAAGGACAATAAACCACCGGACACTGATCGCCTGGGTCATGATATTCGCCAGGCCACAACACGATTTGGCTCGACTTGGACTCGAACCCATTGACGTGGGTGGAGGACCCAGGCCTCCAGGAAGACCTGTCGCTCCCGGGCAGACATCGAGGGGCCCCCCGAGAACAGGGGCGCTTCTGAAAAGAAGAGAAATAAAAAATATGTTAGAAAAAGTTTTTTATTTCTTAAAGAAACGTGGCGATAAAAAGTTGTTACAAATTTCAAACAAAATTTGTTCAAAATAAAAATAATAATATTTTTATACAATGGGTATTATTATTGGGTAAATTGTTTTCTCTAACCGTTCAAGCCGTGACTTAGAGTGTGTATTTTTGGCTGATACTGATAATAGTCTGTGATCTTAAAACTTCTCTCTTTCTCTATTATATATTTATTTTTAATTTAAAAAATATAAATAATTAGACTTTCTAATTGGTCTATTATTTTTGACAGCAACTAGGCAACTTTATAAAAGTCAAAAAGTGCCAAGGGTGGGAGAGAGAAAACTTTGTAATCTATTTTAAAACATTTCCTTTTTATTAATTTCTCAATTAATGAAATTAAATTCCTCCGCTAATTACTCTTTGCATATTTCAAAGTTACTTTTCTTAAATCTTCTTCTTCTTCTAATACCTTTTCTTCTTCCATTCATCATCATTGGAGATAATTAAATTGGAATTCATCAAGTTGAAAAGGAAATAGTTTTTAATCTTTTTTATTTTGCCATTAAAAATCAATAAAGATAGAGATGTATTATTCATTAAAATAAAGAATATGATTACAACTTTAATAAATAAAGTTGGAATAAAGAATAAGTGACAAAGTTAAGAGTGAGAGAGAGAAAGAGATTTGAGAGAAATGAATTTATTTGCATAGATCAAAGAAAAAGAACGATAAATTTTATAAAAAAAAAAATAATAAAAAATGAAGTAGTGAGTGTTCTGTGAAGATGGTTTCATCGAAGGGGGGAATGTGGGGGGAGGATTTTGTCGCTTAAAATGCAAAAAAATCATTAAAAATGGTTGATTTTTTCACAATTTTTTCACTGATTTTCTACATATTCCAGCTGACAGACCCACCTCACCCTTCCTTAAACATCCCTCAACTAAAAAAAATATATAGGATAAAGCGGGTGGGGTGTGAGCGATTCTGAAGCCCTTACAAGAAGATGGAAGATTCACAGCCCCTCGCTACACAGTTAGTCAAATTGGCAAATATGCCGATATAACTTTCATTTTTTTGGGCTGATCTTTACAAATTTAAAGTTAAATATAAGGATGTCCTTAAATATTTTCATATTATATCTAAAGGGGTAGGTAGGGGTAGGGTACTACAACTTGTCAAAGTTTGAAAAAAATTATAATCTATGAAATATAAAGTTACACTTTTGTAAATAAATCAGTAAAAATATGACATTTATAAAAACTAATTTTATTTAAAGAAAAATTTACATGGGGTCGACTACCCTTTACTCAAGGGGCAAAAAATTGTAAGTCTTAAGAAAATTTGTAGAGTGGGAAAATAACTTGGGAGGGAGGGGGTGGCCTTTAAACAAACAGAAATAAAATTAATTTTTATATAAAATTCTAAAAGATTTTAATGAGAAAAACAAATGCAATTTTATTCATTAATTTATTTTTATAATTGTATGTGAATTAATGAATATCTATAAGGGGATGCGTGAGCCGAGGGGGATCGAATTATAACCAAAACTACAAACAAAGGAAATATATTCATGAAACGAAGAACGAATTTACAGGCTTGTGGCATGTTACGACACAGAAACGTAAGCAAATTTAAAAAAAAAATCATCTGAATTTTTACCCTTATAATTAGGGGAGGCGAGTGGAGAAACTGCTTAAGAAAATCAGGCATTCAGCCAGTGAAAAAGAAAATTCCACCTCCAAAAATCTCACTTACTACTAAGGCACTGACGAGAGATAAAAGTTTAGAAATTTGTATTTTCAATTAATTAATAATAATAAATATCATAGGAGAATATAAATTCTCTGTTAGAGGGGGTGGACGGTGAGGAGGGAGGGAAAAAAATCATTGCTTAAATGTAAAAAAATTACAAAAAAATAATTTTCTATTTTCATTTTCATTTTTAAAGAAAAAAACTATTTTGTTCATTAGAAGGGGTGATTTACACCCTTTCTCACCCTCCCTCTGGGGTACACGAATTCATCATAGAGTTATATTTAAAAAATTGGATAATTTTATCAGTATATTATAAGAGAGAAAAATAAAATACAAAATTACTTTAATTCGTTATGCAAATGAGATGTGAAAATATTCATTACCTTAATAATAAGATGACCAGGAGGGGAGTTTGGGGGATGAATGTCTTATTTTCACAAATCACAACACAATATAAAAGAAACTAACACACGAGAGAGAGAATTAGAATTAGAATTAATTAAAGAGAGAGAGAGAGAGAGAGAGAGAGAGTGGAGCTGAACCGAATGACTCATGGCTCGACTCAAATAGAACTAAGTCAGCCTGATAGGTAGGCAACATGCACGCTCTAGTAGCATTGCTCTCTGAGAACCCAAGAATTAAAATTATCGAATAAGTTCTCTATTAAAAAAAATTCTATTCACTTGCAAACTAACGGAGTTTTATTCCGTTGGGAATAAATTCGAAATTAAATAACTATTAAGACTCACTTCATTTATCCACCAATAAAACTCACCCCCAATTGAAAAAATAGTTCCAAGTATTATTTTTTGTATTTATTTATTTATTAGGAATACATTCGAAGTGAAAAAAATTTTAAAAAGACTTATTTAATTAATTCACCCCTAAAACTCACCTCCAATTAAATAAAATATTAAAGGGGTTGGAGAATAATAACCAGCAAATTTATAGCTCCACCTGACGTCCTTTTATTTGGCAGATATTTCGATGCGTAGAACACACATCATCTTCAGTGCCGCGAGGATATAGTAGGTGGGCTTAGTCTATTTATATCAAATGCCTTAGGGGCGTTATACATAACGGAGGTGCCTTCTCTAAGCTGATGACCGCTCTGTGTCTATAGCAGATCGCATCGAAATATCTGCCAAATAAAAGGACGTCAGGTGGAGCTATAAATTTGCTGGTTATTATTCTCCAACCCCTTTACTCTACTCATCCTAGCCTAATATTCAATCTACGTAAATAAAATATTAATGTAATATAATTTAGACCTTCTGAAGAAATGTTAAGGCTAAAATATTCCTTTTCATCGCTCCAAATAGGATTCAGATTCTCTATAATTAACGAAAAGGGGTGGAATAAGTAGGGGGCTCCCCCCCACAGTACGGTACATTCGATTTTCAAGATGTAAAATTTATAAGTATGGTAAAATGTTTATATTTTGTTACCATGGCAACCATTTCTCCTATCTTTTCTATGAAGTACAAGAGGAAAGTGGTCTTCAGAAGATTTCAATCACAAAATGAGAATATACATTTAAAAGAGCAACTAAAAAAATAGTTAATATATGAATTTAAAAAAAAATCGTTGGAGCAGATTTTGAGAAAATCGAAAAAAACTGAAAAAGTGCATCAGCAAAGTACTAGTACTTTTTGGTCGATTTTGTTCAAATGCTTCGTGTCATGTCCCATGGGGGTGCCTAACTTAAATATAAAATTTCAACTTCCTAGCTCTTTTCGTTCTTGAGATATTTTGTTCACAGACAGACAGACCATGTCGCGAAAACCACTTTTTTGGATTCAGGGGACCTCAAAACGTGAAGATCCATCAAAATCTCGACATCGAATTTTTGACATGAATCCAATACTTTCTCTCTATATATATTTTAGATATATACATAGGTAAGAGAAAGTAAAAATGCTATCATAAAAAACCGCATACAAAAATACTTTAAAATGTCTCAATAGTGTGGGACTAAATATTCAATGTGCCCTCCTGAAGTCCCTTAACGCACTGCACACAACCTTCTCTGAATGAGAAAATAAGTAAGTATAAAAAAGAGAGAGGGGTGCTCCCCCGAACTAGACATATTGACAGGGGAGATTAGCATAGAGGAAGTCTTAGCTCGGGTAATTTACGTTGTCTATAGTATAGTGAATATAAAAAAAATATACATATCAATTAATATTCAAAAGATTTTAGTTCATCGTTTCCACTTTTAATTTACAAAGGGATAATTTGAAACACAGTGGTTGTTTTCAATTGAAAATGTTAGTGTTAAGTTATTAATTCCAAATAATCCAGTTGAGAGTTGTTCTCTGGCAACAAGTTCTCTTGAAACTTGCAAATCCGATCCTCTCTCTCTGGCATTAGACAACGATCCTCAAATTAGTTACAGTACAAAGTATTAGTTATACTCATAAAGATATAAAACCAATAATAACTGAATTTATGTAGACAAGAATATAAATTGTATTATTAAATAGGAGCTAGAGAGGCGTAAAATTCCTCCAGACAAATGAATATTTTTTTTTTACTTTCTCTTACCTCTATATATATGTTAATATATATAGAAAGTATTGGATTGATGTCAAAAATTCGATGTCGAGATTTTGATGGATCTTCACGTTTTGAGGTCCCCTGAATCCAAAAAAGTGATTTTCGCGACATGGTCTGTCTGTCTGTGTGTATGTGAACAAAATATCTCAAGAACGAAAAGACCTAGGAAGTTGAAATTTTATATTTAAGTTAGGCACCCCCCTCTGGGACGTGACACGAAGCTTTAGAACAAAATCGACCAAAGAGTACTAGAGTACTTTACTGATGCACTTTTTCAGATTTTTTCGATTTTCTCAAAATTCGCTCCAAAGATTTTTTTTTTTAATTCAAAAATCAATTATTTTTTAAAATCTCTTTAAAATGTATATTCTCATTTTGCCATTGATAGGAATTTCTCCTATGGTTGCTATGGTAACAAAATATAAATATTTTCTCATGCTTATAAATTTTACATCTTGAATTCAAATGTACCCTACTGTCGGAAACTAAATATATCTCAACATAAAAAAATATGGTGTGACAAGCACAGTACACAACTTTCTCTTGCCGAAGGGTAAGAGAAAGTTGTGTGCTGTGCGACCAGTCACACCAGATATTTTTGGACTCAGGGGATCTCAAAACGTGTATATCCATCAAAATCTCGACATCGTATCTTTGACATAAAACCAATAATTTCTCTCTATATATTAATATAGGTAAGAAAAAGTAAAAGTAAGACAATTTAATATTGTCTTAATAATTTATCAATTTTTTATCTTTTATTAACCTGGTTATTCGTCAAGGAAATATAAAAAATATTTTATACTAGTCGCAAAGCCCGCCTTCGGCGGGCTTTCCGCCTAGCCAGGGGGCTGCGCCCCTGGACCTTGCTCGCCTTCGGCGAGCAAGTTTATTCCCGATTTGGGATATTTCTTGTTGCAATGCAAGTGTTAAGATGTTAAGGAATTATCTTATATTCAAGCGACACATGAAACCACTTTGACCGATTGGGCATAGCACAAAAGGGTCTGTTTATGACTGCTTAAAGGGTCAGTCACCTGCGTCCTCTCTTCGCTTTTCAACTGCTGCGTAGCCCCCACCCCCAGCCCATAGTCAGGTAGGAAGCTGGTTCACACAGCACATAGGACGCTCTCTAATTTCTAGCCAACTTGTTGATTTTGTGTTCTCATATTGACGAAATTTGATTATAATTAATTTTCCAAAATATTTAAGAGATTCAAATTATTACTACGTTACTCCCTGGTCCATGCACTATATGTGTACTTAATTTCAAATGGATTCATTGAAAATTGTGGATTTCTATAGAACATATACATACATATTTACATACATACATACATTTTTCCCATTTCATTTTTATATATATAGATAGATTCTTCAAAATTTATTCATTTGGGAGAGGGGATTACCTTTCGGATTATCCGAACACCACCGCCCCTCAAAATAAAAATAAAAATTTCTGCCACGACACTATAGAGTGTGATTGGATTAACTAACAGTCAGCAATCAATTCAATCTCGAAATTAATCTCCTCAATAGGGGAAGAACGAAATCCTTTCCTCTATTACTTTCTTCCTTCCTTATTCCCAATTCATGAATAAAAAATGAATTTGACGTCAATACTAATGAATATGATTGTTTTCGAATTTGTGGTCCCCTTTCTTATTCCTCCCATCTTCTCATCAGATGCAAATCTGCAAAAGGTGAGAGATCTATCTTATGTTTTCCTCTCACGTCTCGACCAGAGAGAATGAATTACTCGAGGGTCGGTGCTCTCTGCTAGCTGGTTCCCTTCCGGTCCTATCATCCATCCCTGTTCTACTCCCTACCAACATCTCTACCATCTCAAATTCATCCCTTGCTGGTAATCTACCTTGCAAGCCACGCAAGAAAGCAGACTCAGATTGCTTCGACATTTAATTTAGAGAATTTGATTTGAATATCCAATTTTCTCCATTTTAAACTGGTTGACACGTATGACCAGCATATGATGATAGGGTGATTTTATCAAATTTAATCTTGGCAATCTAGAGGAGCTCTAAGATTCGATCAAAAATTTTCTTCTTTTAAATAATTTGACTTGTTTGTAGTTTCAGATTTTTGTATTTTATAAATAAAGTAATAAATAATTCGTTGCGATTATTTAATATAAATTAATAAGAATTGAAGAGTAATGCTTGAAAATAAAATTTAAAAGTGTTGATTTAGAGCAGTAGTGTCCAAACTGCGGCATGAATTCAACCCAACTGTTGAAACAATTGTTAATCAATTTTTTGCTATTTAACTATAGATTTAAATAAATTGTTCCGAAATCTATCAATCACTGTAACCAAACTGAGGACAAACATGTTTTATTTGGCTGCCTCTGCTCACATCTTTTCAAAAATGTTTTAAAAAAATATCTGAACGTACAGTATTATAATACTAATTTTTTCATGATAGATAACATATTTTGTATCAAAATCTTGCGAGATCAAATTTGAAGATTAAAAAATAAGACTTCAGTAGATCCGAAATTATTTTAATTTCCCATTGTCGACGTTTCGGGGGCTAAACATCACCCATCTTCAGGACAAGAATTGTTAAAAATTTCACTGTCTTTTTCAATTGTTTATGATTTAACAAATGAATGTAGCCGAAATGTAGGCAAGGTGAAATTAAAATAATTCGGACGTCTTATTTTTTCTTCTAATTATACTAAGCCTTTCTACACATTTTCTTTGAGAATAAAATTTAACAAATTATAAATTTTATTATTAATCTTATTGCATAAATTCCACTCTCAAATGATTTTTTTATTAAATATAAGAATAGTAGAAAAATTTCATAATTTTATATATATATCATTGTTATAGTTTCAAAATACCTGGTATACTTTTATAATAATAATAATAATAATAGTAAAACAAAGATTTTTATATTTGATATTTATTAATTTATGACGAAATAATACGATGTCATCATAGGCTCTTAAAACGAATGAAATTAAAAATTCAAGATATAGGCTATAATATATTTTGAACACACACGAGGAAGAGAGGCTGCTTTGAAAAGAGCGTACCAAAAAAAAAAGAGAGAGAGAGAGAAGGAAAAAACTTAATTATATTAAGGTTATTAAAAAGGCATTAAGCCTTAATGGAGAGGAGAAGAAGATAAAGATCGAAATGAATGAGAGAAAATTTAAGAGAGCAATGATGAAAATAAAATCTCTTAAAAATTATACTGAATTCACCTTGCAATAAACCAAAAATTAATCACGCAAAAAGCAAATAATAAAATTTACAAATTGGAATCTATCATACTATTTGTTCATTATTTTTTTTTTTTTTTTTTTTTTTTTTTTTGGAATGGGTGCATAAGGTCCGAAGACCTATAATGACCAATAGTCACATGCAGCCAGGAAGAAGATAAAAACAAAAGGAGAAGCATAAAATAATATTTACTAATAATGAAAATTTTATATTAAATTATTTTAGATAATGTGAAATAGATCACCTACTGGGAAGTTTTATTCTTAAATCATCTTTGTCTCATTTATTCAAATTTTTATTAACGCCCTATATATATGTAAATATTTAATAAAGAAATTTTCTAAATTTTCGCTCCATTTAACGTTCAGATTAGGAGACAAAAAAAAAGAGGACACTGATTAAATATTTAATTGGCGAAAGGATTAAAAAAAAAAGAGAAAGATTAAAATTAAACTTTGAAACAAAATATCAATTTGAATTTAATAGTGGGAAATTCGATTTCCTAATGGGATATATCCTGTTGTGTCCAACTCTATATATCTTTGGAATAAATAATCTTCTTAGGCACCAATTACGAAGGCAAATTTAGCTTTCATTTCACGACAACTTTAAATTCAATTCTAAATAAAGCAATTGGTTTATTCAAGGGACTTTCAAAATCACCCGATTGGTGTTAAAATTTAAAAATTCATAGATCACAAACTATTTTTACTTTCTCTTACCTCTATATATGTTAATATATATGGAAAGAAAATATTGGATTCATGTCAAAAATTCAATGTCGAGATTTTGATGGATATACACGTTTTGACGTCCCCTGAATCCAAAAAAGTGGTTTTCGCGACATGGACTGTCTGTGTGTCTGTCTGTTTAAGTTAGTCACCACCCTAGGTCTGCCAAGTCGGTCAAAAAGTACAAGTACTTTACTGATGTAGTTTTTCAGTGTTTTTCTCAAAATTCGAAAAGACTGTCTGAATGTGTGAAAAAAAATTTGACTTCTTGAATTCTAATATATAGGCGGAAACTAAATATATGTCGACACGAAAAATCTGGTGTGACAAGCACAGAACACCACTTTCGATTGTCGAAGGTAAGAGAAAGTTGTGTGCTGTACGACAGTCACACCAAATTTTTTATTTTTGAGGAAAAAAAGATCCGAGAGATTTTTTTGTTTTGAGCCCATCTTCAGAATATATTACGTTAATAGAAATTCGTAAAATTTATGAAATTGTTTAATATATAATCCTTATGTAGAAGATTTTATAGTGAGCTACAGAAAAATTATTTGAGATCCAAAATCGAGACATATAACAAAAAATTCCAGAAAATCAAGAATGTTCCCTTTAAAAAGCATTGGATCCTATCTTCACTTTTGAAATCAAAAATCAAAGATTTATTATAGGCTAATAATAAAAATAATTTTGTAGAAACAGAGTATGACTCTATATTAATTAGATAGCTATTTATAAAATTCATAAAAAAACAATATTATTTTAACAAATAAAATGATTATTTTTTCTAAAAAATTTCAGGTTATCATAAAGAGGAAGCCCGTCGTCTGGCTTCGCGGCTAGTAAATTTATAATAGCCCATTAATATAAATTGAAGGTTCCTGAATATGCTCCCGAAATTTCGACAGAGACAAATAAAAAAGTTTTAGCAATTTATTATATTAAAAAGAGAATTTGGTTAGACCTCTCAACTATTTTATTATACGTCAGCAATCAACTATGTATTGAATGATATTAATTGAGCTGGAAGGACCTGTCTTGAGAAAGCCTTTGAAAACTTAGGTTCCAAACTTCTACTTGAAATCCCTGAATATGTTATAAACACATTAAGTTTGGAACCTAAACCTCCCTTAAAACAGGAACTCCTAATTAACATCATTCAATGCATAGTTGATTGCGAATATATAAAATAAAATAGAACCCAAAGCTAAAATAAAATAAATAATAAATGTTATTTATAAATGCTTTTATTATGTAATAGTTCGGTGTCTTTCCTGGATGAATAAAATATGGATCACTAGAATGACGGTATGCTAACGAAGCCTAAGTAATACCGAATAATGAAAATTTCTATTAGGAAAGTAAGTAGGGCCTACCCGGAAGAAATAAATATTTCAATAAAATAAATATTTTTTCAAACAATTTAAAAGTAGAATAAAATGTCAGTATAATTAAAATCATTCCAAATTTCTCCCTTGTTGATATTAAGAAAATAATAAAAGTGCTTTCTACCGAGATAAAATATAAAAATAAAATTTTAATATTATTAAATATGTTATCGATTGATTAAAAATAAAAAGGGGGATATTGTTAAAAAAAAAAGATATCAAATTCATTATTAGATAAGTGCAGAGTCAAATGATGAATTGAATTTGACACCCAATTGTTTTATTTAATGTACCAAGAGGAATTGATTTATCTGTCAAAAATAAAAAAAAAATATTTCAAGTGAGGAAATTTAAATTATAAACACGCTTTCTAATAAATTTAATTTAATTTCTCTTCCTCTTTGATGACATTTCGGTTTATCTCGTTGGCTTTTTCAATAATTGATCTTACGTTATATTACTTAATCGAAATACAGAAAGGAGGAAATCGCAATCATAATTTTAGTTTTTAACTTTGTCCACCCATTGAATACTACAGTATTATCAATAGTAATT